>SKCR01005916.1:0-214614 GCA_019454045.1 Zanthoxylum bungeanum | reverse complement strand
AACATAAAGAACACATCTTTGGCTAGCACCATCAAGGGATCATACAAGGTGATATGGGAAACTCATCTTAGAGCTTGGAAGGATCAATTCAAGCTTGGAGCTTCTCTTCACTGCTTGGCCGAAATCTTCACTGCTCAAAGGAGGATTTTGCTTCATCCATTGCATCCACATTTGGCTATTTGTGAGTATTGTTTCCGCCATTACTTCAATCTAATTCATTCTTATATATATCTTGCTTGGTTTTTGATCTTGGGATATGGTTATTAGATTTCCAACATGGTATCCCTAAGATAACCTACAATTGGCACTTATCCAATTTGGGTTCTAGTTTGGTATCATCCAAACATATTCCTAGCATTCACAAATTATCAGGAATGAGAAATCTGGTTTCTTTCCTGTTCATATCTAATATGATATCTGTCAAACAGATTTTATGGAACCTTATTCAAATAAGTTCTGCACTGTTTATGCTTATCCGTTGAAGGAAATGGTAGCTCAGAACGACTCATGATTAACCTTATCATGTCCAATAAAATTTGGTTTATCCGTTCGGACACACTGTCAAATTGATGTGTTCCGGGAGGAGTCCTCATTGAAAGAATATTATACTCTTTCATGTATATTAGAAACTTATTGCATAAGTATTTTCCATTACGGTCTTACTACGACAGTTTAATACTTTAGCCGATCTGTTTGTCTATTTCGTGTCGAAACTTTAAAAGTTTCCGATTTTTGTTTCAAAAGAAACACATAACCATAACGCGATGCCATATCCGTAAAGGTCACGAAATATTCATATCCACTTCTAGCCTAGCTAGACATGGGCCCACTTGCTTCACTATGAACTAGGGCTAACAGATCTGTGGCATTTGCACTTTTATCAAGTAAAGGTGTTTTAGGCACTTTGCCTAATAAGCTAGATTTGTAGACTTTATTTGAATGGAATCAAATCAGTCCGAGTACCCACTCTTCAAAAGTGTGGATATATGAGTCTTCTTTAATTGTGTCCCAGACAACAATGCCACAATATATTTCTCCTGATCAAATCAGTTTGAGCTATTTGTTTGTCATGTTATATATTTGAGACTTATTTATATTCACAATATAAATTCTGTTATTCACATCTAATGTGTTTATCTCAATATCATCTTTATATAATAAAACACTTTAGTGTTCTAGAATATAAAGGTTCACCCGCAGCGGGTTAAACACTGATATAGAGATGATGTTTCTAGTCAAACTAGTCACATTATAACAGTTTCCTAATTTAAGTACACACCCGAAGGTAGTTCCTAAACTTAGGTATCTACGGTTAAAACAGCGACTTTCGTCCCGTTTCCAATTCGCAGATTAATCTTAATCTGAAGTCAGTATCCTGCTCATAGCAGATTCTGAACATCAGTATATATTTATGTACCACACTAAGTATTTAAAATCTAATTTTAATACTAGTAGTGAACATAATGTTGACAAACATATTTGAAGTCAGAGCCTTGCTCGCCTTCAATTCCTTCATGTCTGCTTTGTCCAAACGGCAGTCACGCTTCCGCAATCCCGTTTGCTACATTTAGGCATACATTTTAGGATATGTCCTTTATCTTCCCATAAGATTATAATGATTTTGCCTTTTCCCCTTTTAACACCCCAGAAGCCTTTGGCCAAGCCTTGGCCTTCTAGAATATCGAAGTAAGGTGCGCCTTGCGCTACTTGCCTCATTGCAAACTTTGACTTTGTCTCCTTGAGAATAGTCATTAACTCTCCAAGAGTTAACTATTGCAATATTTAGTACTTCTAAAATCTAAATATAGATTTATGAAGATCCTTCAATTTCAGTATCATACTTTAATGATCTAATCCTTAGTTCTGATTCAGAAATTAAAGAGTCTACTGCGACAAGCTAAATGGATTAAGCACTAAAGTTATCATCACATTAATCTTCTAAAGATTATGCTCTACTATTTGCTTAACTCCAGGCTTTAGGCATAATATGTTATTTTATCAAATAAAGTAACTTATTAATTTCCAGGACCATCCTGAAATTTATTCCCAATATGAAAATTAAACCATTTACTTTCCCTAGGATTATGTTTTAAATGTCAATCTTTCAATTTTATCTTGATTTTAATAGTCCAACTATTTAATCAACGATTTTGGTACTATTTATTCTAATGATTATAATAGTCCAACTATTTAATCAACTATAAATTTAATTTGTTTGAATATAGTCAAACTATTAATTAAAACAACAATTTAAATATTAGTCCAACTAACATTTAATATATTGACGAATGATATTTGTTTGATCGCGTATGGCAAGTAATTAAACGAATATTGCAAATTCAATTCTTGCCTCCCACTATTTTTCGGCGAGCCTCTAACCCTCTGTCGAGTACTCGGGAAAGCGTGTTTCCTAGCGGGCTAGGATCCCGTTAAATATCACACAATCTTGACTTTGGCCAACAAATTGTATGATAATTAACTAGTTAGATCTCTAAGATCAATTGGATCCAATGCAATTCCTAGATCCAGTAGGGGGACATCCAAGTTCGAAACATATATCTTATATATGCCAATATATCCAATATATTACCTAACCTTTTTCCTCTGAATCAACTAAGCCTTGACTTTGGCACAACAAACTTAGTGATCCCAGTTAAGCGCGACCCATTGACCATGGAAAGCTTCGTAATCAATGTCGATGGACAAGAAGTGGTCTTGACTTTGGCCAACAAACCACAACTTGGACAAGACACCAATATGGAACAAAGCCTTCGTGATTCAAACACATCCTCGACGGACAAAGGCCTTGACTTTGGCCAACAACCCAATGCCAGTCTCGGATCTTGAGTAAGAATCACTCAATGGAAGGAAAAACGCTTAATATTTGTGAGGGTTTTTCGCGTGCAAATTGGCAACCAATTTATTATCTTTGTTAAGGTCTTATCATCATACACCCTTAAACATGCATTCTAAATACATAATAAAGCGCGTATAAATAAATAATAATGATATGCGGATGGATACTTTACACATTGATACTAGATCAAATCTCTCTCTTCTCTCTCCCGCTAGCACAAATATTTCTTCTACCCGTTACACTACACTTTTAAAGAAACCTCATTTACATTGAGGGGAATATGTGAGAAGAGAATACAAAGAATAAGGAGGTAATAAGGCTGGACACGCAGGTCCAATTTAATAAATTCCAAATTTATTACAACAATTTCTAAAATTGCCCCACCCATCTAATATCCATCCGATATACATTATTCATGCATCGCAACCATGTATTCACACAAGCATGTTATCAATCAATCTAATCAAATTAATTAATCTGATAATTAGTGACCATCCAATGTTCAAACAACGATTTGATTTTGCTCGAGTCAAACTCGTTTTGCGAATAAGTACTTAAAGTGCGAATTCTCGAATTAAATTAAACTACACAATTAAATCCAATTCAATTTGTATTTAATTCTAATTCGCTATTTAATTCCAAATGAAATACTACACTTTATTAACGAACCTATACGACTTAAATTCCAAATTTAATCGTTACGGGTCTCAAAACCCGATTAATAAAAAATATTAATTTAATTAAAGTCCAATGGGCTTTTAATTAATTTCTTAAGGCGTGGACTTTTGGTCAACTCGGGTCGAACCCAATAACCAAAGTCCAATCTGGGAGTTACCCCATAAGCCCATAAATCAATTTTGGCCCATTAGGCCCAATTAAACTTTAAAGGTCCATTAAGTCGCATTTGGGCTTTATGGAAGCGGTTTTGGGCCTAATTGGATCCAACCAATTTTGCCTAAACCCAACTTAGTACAACCAAGCCCAATAAGCCCAATAACAACTTTCAAAGCCCAATTTACAAAATAGGCCCAATTTAATTAAATTCCAAAAATCCAATTTCTTAATTTAATTAAACAAAGTGCATAACATAATTAATTACCCAAATAACATTTCTAAAACATCAATTAGCCTAATTAATCATGCTCTTCATCATTAAATCATGTCCAACATAATTTAATCAAAATCAAACCCAAACATGCTTCACTAGTCTCGGCTATTGTGGGGAAATTATGTCCAATTTTAATCCAATCCAATTGAATCCAATTAAACATTAAATCAATATCCCCAAATGATTTCCAACACATCCAATGATCAAAAAATCAAAAAATTCCAAGACTTTAGGGCACTCATGTATTCGGCCAAGCCTTAACAAATTGGGGAAAATTGTTCCAAATCAATTTTCATGAAATTAATCCAATCAATATTCAATTCAACAAGATTTAAGCATATTCAAACATCCAATTTAATTAAATCATGCTCTTCATCAAGAAATCAATTTACCCAAATTTTAAGCCCTAAAAATTTTCAAGCTTTTCCTTGCTCTGGATACCAATGTTGGTGTTTTCTAAGGTCCCAAGGATCAATAAACAAGCATGAAACAAGTGCGAATACAAATCAACGAAGTTGCGGAATACTCACATCGATCGGTTGAGCGACGCGGCAAGCAACAAAACTTGAAATTCTGCCTCCAACAGCTCACGGCAGTGAGCTTACTGCAGTCCTCCAAATTCGGCCATGGGTGAGCTCCAAGCTTCGTCAAACGATTCCCGGCTCATGGGTGGACTTCCCTATCACATTCGAATGTCTCTCGGAGTGATAGCTCTTGTGATTTTTGCCATAAAAATCACCACTTTTGCTTCCCATCTTCTCGGCAAAACCAGAAGAAAACAGCCCTCCATGGGCGAGAGAGAGAGAGATGAGAGAAAGAGAGAGTTGTGTGTTGATTTCAAATTTGTGTATCTAATACCCAAATTTATCGATGTCCAATCTCGATAATATAGTGTAATACTAGTCTTTTACGTATTTATCGATGTCCAATCTCGATAATACTCTCACTAGGGATATTTTAATGATTTATCCTTTGTGGATTGATACTGTCTCATATCATTCTCAATCCAGGAATAAATCACAGGGACCTCCTATCATTTATATATCTTGGTGATCTAATCACAAATGATAAGAGTGCAATCTCATTTGTCACATAGTTAATTTGTACAACAACACCATGATCTGTACAAATAGTGACGCTATGGGTCATAATTGTCCAACATCTGCCCCATACGAAGCATATATCGGATCTCTGGTAACTAGTATCTATAATCGGATAAACATGACCTAGTCATATTATCCCGATGACTGCAGTACTAAAGAGTACTAGTTCTGTATCCTATGTGATCATCATCTCCATATGACTAAAGTGATACTTCCATCTTGACATCACACCCAATACACTACGATTCTCAATATACCCAGAAGAGGCGTACACAGAACCTGTTAAAGTCCCGGACGACCAAAACCAAAGTATATTGATTGTCGCAAGTATTAGCGATGCAAGTCTCAGGTTAAGACCAAATACACCTACCCTGATTCGGACTTCCATAGACAGATAGTCATACTACCAATGGAATTCCGAGGGGTCTATCCAGAGCGAACCTATTTCCGTACCATCGGTAAACACAACCTCCTATTACACTTGCATGAGTATCCAATACCCAAATATATGAGAACTATGCTGTTATGCTCCCATAACGCGCACAAGTGCAATACTAGTCTATTCCGCATTATCGATGTCCAATCTCGATAATACTACGACTAGGGATATTTTAATGATTAAACCTTAGTGGATTAATATTGTCTCATATCTTATTAATCCGGAACTAATCATATGGACTTTTATCATTATATATCCCGGTAATCCAATTACAAATGATAAAAGAGCAATTTTCTTTATCACATAGTTAATTTGTACAACAACACCATGTTTTGTACAAATAGTGATGATATGGGTCATAATTGTCCAACAATCTCCCACTTGGCCGATATCCAATCACTCAAGTGTCCTACACTTGAACTATGTACGGGTCGCTCAAACTTCTGTTGAGAAACAGCTTTCGTCAGCGGATTTGCAATGTTATCATCTTATGTGATTTATTCGATCATCACATCGCCATGATGTATGATCCAACAAATCAGATGAAATAGTTGAAGTATATACTTAGATCGTTGATGTGACCATTAATTCTTTAGCCTGTGCTGTAGCCTAGCTCAGCCGCTAACAGAACTACAACTAACCTAATTAAGATTATTATAGATCCAAATCGCTTCTATTGCTGCCTCAGCTGCATCAATATTCTGTTTTTGTTGTTTATTCGGCAACAATATCTTGCTTGGAAGATTTCCAGCTCACTGTTCCATTATTCAAACTATATAGTACCTTTATTACGACTTATAGTCATTTTTGACGGTTTGGAAACTTACAGCAGTGAACCCAGTCACTTCAAGTTCTTCTTCTCCATAGCTTAAGAAAGCATCCTTAGTTCCTCTAAGATACTTAAGGATGTTCTTAACATCAATCCAGTGACCATCACTTGGATTGGTCTGATTGTGACTCCATATGCTCAAAGCATATGAGACACCAGGTCGCGTACATATATTTCAATGTACGAGTTCTCGGAGAATGCCAAAAACGTTTAGATCTATCCCAGTAGATCCTTATTCCTAGAATAAAGGTTGTCTCTCCCAAGTAGTCTACGGAGAAATTCATGAAAGCCAACCTTTCACCGATTATATTATGGGAATGTCATTTCCAAGAAATGATATGTCATCATTTTATAGGACAATCATTGTCAGTGCGCTACCACTAACCTTCTTATATACACAAGAATCATTTTCGTTTTGATTTAAATCATACACCATTATGATCTTATCAAAACGTTAGTTCCAAGAACACGATGCTTGCTACAATCCATAAATGGATCGCTTTAACTTGGAAACCTTGTTTGCTTGTTAAGATACGACAAAACCGTTAGGATGTTTATAATCATCCTCCAAAAGGTCTCCATTGAAGGAAAGCGGTTTTGATGTTCAGCTGCCATATTTCATAAATGAAACATGCAGCATTAGCAAGCATTATCCAAATGGATTTAATCATGGCAACAGGTAAAAAGTTTCGTCGTAATCGACACAATGTTGATAACGATACATTTTCGCTACAAGCCTAGCTTTGTACGTTTGTATGTTTCCATCCATGTTTGTCTTCATTGAAGACTCATTTAGTACCAATAGGCACAATGCTTCCGGTACAACAACCATTATCCAAACTTGGTTGGTATACATGGAATCCATTTCGGACATCATGGCACTTTGCCATAATAGGGAGTCGATACCTTGTATCACTTCCTCATAAGTAGCCGATTCATATTCCTCAATAAGATTGACATCTTTATGAGGTGAGATCAGAAACTCATACCTCCCAGGTTGTTTTCTGACTCTCTCTGACTTACGTGGTTTTCGTGTATTCGAAGATTGTGGTACAGTTTCATCCTTGATGAACTGTTTGTGTTATGTTAAGGAATCGGTACCTGGAATAGTATTACTCTGATTTTCATCGAGTTTTACTTTCCTCCCACTTACCACTGCATATAGGTATTCCTTTTAGGAAAACCGCATGGAGAGCAACAATTAAATATTAGTCCAACTAATATATATTTAAATAATGACGAAAAAAATGAAATGAGCACGTATTGGCAAGTATCTAAACTAAATTGCAAATTTAATACTTGCCTCCTACTATTTTTCGGCGAGCCTCTAACCCTCTGTTGAGTACTCGGGAAACCTAGTTTCCTAGTGGGTTAGGATCCCGTTAAATAACACACAATCTTGACTTTGGCCAACAAATTGTATGAAACTTAACTAGGTAGATCTCTAAGATCAATTGGATCTCATCCAATTCCTAGATCTAGTAGGTGGACATCCAAGTCCGAAACATATATCTAATATATGCCAATATATCCGATTTATTGCCTAACATTTTTCCTCTAAATCAACTAAGCATTGTCTTTGGCTCAACAAGCTTAATGATTCTAGTTAAGCGTGACCCATTGACTTTGGAAAGCTTCGTAATCGATGTCGATGGACAAGAAATGATCTTGACTTTGGCCAACAAATCACAACTTGGACAATACATGCGATATGGAACAAAGCCGTCATGATTCAAACACATCCGCGATGGACAAAGGTCTTGACTTTGGCCAACAAACCAGTGCCAATCTTGGATCTTGAGAGAGAATCACTCAATGGAAGGAAATCGCTAAATATTTATTGAGGGTTTTTCGCGTAATTGGCAACCAATTAATTATCTTTGATTAGGTCTCATCATACACCTTTAAGCATGCATTCTAAAAGCATAATAAGGCGCGGTAAATAAATTAATAATGATATGAGGATGGATATTTAAAATATTTTGTTCCTAGAACAAATCTCTCCCTTTCCTCTCCCCGGCTATCATTATTCTAACTTCTACCCAATTACATAACACTTCTAAAGAAACCTCATTTACATTGAAGGGAATAAGTAAGAAGAGAAATACAAAGAATCAAGAGGTAATAGGCTGGACATGGAGGTCCAATTTAATAAATTCTAAATTTATTACAATAATTTCTAAAATTGCCCTCACCCATCTAATATCCATCCGATATACATTATTCATACATCACATCCATGTATTCACACAAAACATGTTATCAATCAATCTAATCTAATCCAATTAATTAATCTTTAATTAATGACCATCCAATGTTCAAACAACGATTTGATTTGAGCGAGTCCAACTCGTTTAAGAATAAGTACTCAAAGTACGGATTCTTGAATTATATCAAACTACAATATTAAATCCAATTTAACTTGTATTCAATACTAATTCTGTATTTAATTCCAAATTAAATAATTACACTTTATTAATGAGCCTTTGCGACTTAGATTCTAAATCTAATCTTAATGGGTCTCAAAGCCCAATTAACATCCAATGTCAATTTAATTTAAAGTCCAATGGGCTTTCAATTAATTTATAAGGCATGAACTTTGGCAACTAAAGCCCAATAAGGAATCACCATTTGCCACAAAATTAATTTTGGCCCATTAGGCCCAATTAAATTATAAAAGGCCCAATAATCATATTTGGACTTTATGGAAATGGTTTTAGGCCCAATTAGATCCAACCAATTAACCTAAACCAAACTTGGCCCAACCAAGCCCATTAAGCCCAAATACAACATTAATAGCCAATTCCAAATTAAGCCTATTAATTAAATTCCAATATTCCAATATCACAATTTAATTAACTAAAGTGTATTAGCCATAATTAATTAGTTAAATCAATATTTCCAAAATAACAATTACACTAATTAATCATGCTTTATATTATCAATTCATGTCCTACATAATTGAAGCAAAATCAATCCAACATGCTTATAAGGCTCTCGGCAATTAGGGACTTTTTATATCAATTTTGATTTCAATCAATTAAATCACAATCTAATATATCCCATGCATTTTAAACACATCCAATTGTCTAAAATTCAAAAATCACAAGAGCTAGGGTTCTAGTTACATTCGGCCTTCATAAAGAAATAGGGAAAAATTTTAATCAAATTTTATCCAAATTAATCATGCATAACTCTAAGTTATCATAATCCAAACATAACCAAACACTCAATTTGACAAAATCATGCTCCAAGCAAAATTACCAAATTCAAGTATATAAACCCTAAGTCAATTTCATGCTCAATTATGGCTCTGATACCATTTTTGGGTTTTCTAGGTCAAACCAAGATCAAATTAAGCAAGAAATCATGTGAATACAACAAAGTAAGAATGCGGAAAATACTCACTTTGATCGGTTTTGGATGTAGGAGATAACAAAAATTCCAAGCCTTTGTGTTGTGCTCCAAGCTCCCCTTTGATGTATGTAAAGCTTCCAAGCATCTCCTTGAATTCCAAACTCATGGATTGGTTTCCCTAACACCTTTGAATAACTCCTTTAATGTGCTAGCATTATTGATTTTGAAGCAAAATCAAGAAGCAAATGAGCCCTAGGCTCACGGCAATGGAGAGAAAAACAAGGCCAAGTTTCGGCCATGATGAAGATAGAAAGAGAGAGATGAGTGTTGTGTTGTTGTTTTCTAAAAACCTAATACCAAAAGTCTCACAAAGTTTTGGTATATGCTTTTCAAAAAGCAAAACAAACATTTGGAGGGAAAATGGTATTAATAGCTCTCAACTACTCCCATCACTCAAAAAGTGACTTGTATCACATCACTCAAAGTTGATGTGACTTCCATCATAAAAGGTGACTTGCGATGTGACTTGTGGGCCCCACTTTAATTCAAAATCCGAGTGGGCCCGCAAACACGTTCCGGGCTCGGGTTCGTTAATTCCAAATTAACGAATTTTCCGTTACGACGTAATTAAATCAAATTTATTTAAATAATTATGCCTAGCAAAATTACTATTCACATCGCTCGCGAATTAATTCTAAACTAATTCGTTTGCCCGAATTAAAATCCAATTTTAATTCCGCGTCGAAATCTAATTTCGTTTAATATATCGAATATATTATTTTATCGATTAATTCCAAATTAATCGTTCTCTCTCTTTTAATAGAATTTTATCCCAGATAAAAATTCTCCGTAATTAATCCTAGATTAATTTTCTCTCTCTTCCAATTAATCCCAGATTAATTATGTTCGAGTCATACGTCATCGGTGAATCTTCGGGAAGCGACCCATGAGATCCCTGGATATGTTGGCAGTAAATCTGGTCATCGGAGTATCCAAATACGTGCGTACCTAGCACCACGTTCTTACCGATTTACAAGACATGGTTGGCTTCTAGCAAAGCACCGTGCCTACCCAATTCTCCGAAAATATTCTTTTAAGGAATATGTAATCTATGTCAAGCGTAGTATACGTAGTATTGCGTATTGCGATCCAGTATCGGATGTCACATACAAGGCCTGTGGCTGGAATTGTGTCTGCCCCGTACGAAGCATATATCGGATCTCTGGTAACTAGTCTCTATAATCTGATAAACATGACCTAGTCATATTATCTCGATGACTGCAGTACTAAATAGTACTAGTTCTGTATCCTGCGTGATCATCATCTCCATATGACTGAAGTGATACTTCCATCTTGACATCACACCTAATACACTACGATTCTCAATATACCCATAAGAGGCGTACACAGAACCTATTGAAATCCCGGACGACCAAAACCAAAGTATATTGATTGTCGCAAGTATTAGCGATGCAAGTCTCAGGTTAAGACCAAATACACCTACCCTGATTCGGACTTCCATAGACACATAGTCATACTACCAATGAAATTCCGAGGGGTCTATCCAGAGCGAACCTATTTCCGTACCATCGGTAAACACAACCTCCTATTACACTTGCATGAGTATCCAATACCCAAATATATGAGAACTATGCCGTTATGCTCCCATAACGTGCACAAGTGCAATACTAGTCTATTCCACATTATCGATGTCCAATCTCGATAATACTACGACTAGAGATATTTTAATGATTAAACCTTAGTGGATTAATACTGTCTCATATCTTATTAATCCGGAACTAATCATATGGACTTTTATCATTTATATATCCCGGTAATCCAATTACAATGATAAAAGAGCAATTTTCTTTGTCACATAGTTAATTTGTACAAAAACACCATGTTCTGTACAAATAGTGATGCTATGGGTCATAATTGTCCAACAGGATCACGTCGGGTCACGGGTTGACCCGACCCTGTGAACACCCCTATATTGAACATGTGAACAAAATTTTAGCCTTCTGACAATAGAAACCGTCAATTAGACAGTATAAATAAATACATGATCTCATTATTGATCTTGCCGAGGACGACTTGAGTTCTCTTGAATTTTATAGGACTATACACGAGTTCTTAAAATAAGACCCATACCAATAGAAGAAAAAAAAAAAACATGTTATATTATACAAAAAATTGAAATCTCCGTATTTAAAGTTCTAATTTTGGGTTAAATTTGGGGACTCGCCGACTTCCTATGTCAACTCTCCCCACTCACCTATGAATATTGCTGTAAAACGCCAAGTAGGGGAAGGGGATTTTAGGGTTCATGCCTTTTCTTTTTTTCTTTCTTTTTAAACTTTGTACATTTTTAATATGATTTCATATCAGAATTTCCCATTATATTCACTCTTGTAATACCTATATAAAAGCAACATCTACCCTACATCAAGATAAGAAAAGTAATACAAATTTTCTTCAATCTAATCAAAGAGGTTGAATTTGGGTAATTTATATTGGGCATGTACCTGCAACAACTGATTCGCCATCAACATATTAACATGTGAACAAAATTTTAGCTTCCTGACAATAGAAACCGTCAATTAGACAGTATAAATAAATGCATGATCTCATTATTGATCTTGCCGAGGACGACTTGAGTTCTCTTGAATTTTATAGGACTATACACGAGTTCTTAAAATAAGACCCCTACCGATAAAAGAAAAAAAAAAATGTTATATTATACAAAAAATTGAAATCTTCGTATTCATGATTTTAATTTTGGGTTAAATTTGAGGACTCGCCGACTTCCTGTGTCGACTCTCCCCACTCACCTATAAATGTTGCTGTAAAACCCTAAGTAGGGGAAGTGGATTTTAGGGTTCCTGCCTTTTCTTTCTTTCTTTCTTAAACTTGATTTTTTCTGCTGACCATTGAGCCCATAACTAACAAATTTGAAATTTGGAGCTTTTTTTTGAAACGTTTATTTTTCCACGTAAAAACTTCATGGCAGCAACTCAGTTTTGTTGCAAAACATAGCAAGTGTTTTAACTTTTAACCTACTGAAATAACTTGCACATCAAGTTAGGTGACCAAGCTTCAAAATTTTAACAATGAGGGTGCAGCTATTTGTGACTTTCAGTCATTCATCTTCTGAACTTGAGCCGACTTCATCATCATTGTCAATTGTAGCCAGCTCTTTCTCCGCAAATAGATCCCATTCTGTCAATTCCGGGTTCTGATAGACATCAAAAATGAATATCAATAGGACTGTTTTGTATGTATAGTATAGGCTACTACAAGCAAAAATCAAAATTGCCAAATATGCAAAACATTTTATTTACCCTAAAACGACGGCAAATTTCTGCCATAGATCCGGTTTCGTAGAACCTCTTGAGATTGAAAAGGAGATTGAAGACATTTCCTGATAGTTTAGATTGTTTCAAGTCACGTAGTGTGATGCAATCTTGTCTCTGCCCCCCCAAAAAAAAAAAGAAAAAGAAAAATTGTGTAACTTATAAAGTACATTTACCATTTAAGAAGATCATGGAAATTATTCAGAACTAAGCAAGCCTTGAATTGACCTCGGGTGCAATCATATCAATTATTTGGCATAAGGCATCCTCAAAAGACATGGGTCCTACGACCATACGAGCTTTCTGCTGTTCATAGAAGAATCGCAGTTCATCTGGTGTAAGCTTTCCATTTCCATCCAAATCTAAACACTTGAACCTGTAAAACCAACCAAATTAATTATACAGAGCTAAAAAGAGGCTGCAGTTGTTATAAAGAACATTAATAACATTCACATATTCATTTTTTTCCTTTTTCTGACAAAGAAACAGAAAAGAATGAATATACAAACATACCAATACTCGATGCCAGGCTCAGATGATTTGTCCCCCTCTGAAAGAAAGAAGTACACAAAATCTTCATAATTCATCCTCCTTTGAACCTCACAAGTAAATTCCCTTGGAGCCTGAGATGAAATTCATGCATAAACATTGCTAAACGAACATAAAAAAGGTCTTTTGTTTGATTCGGAATGTCAACAGGAAGGTACTGTAGGACACAAACTAACCTGTGAAAATATTCTAGCAACGATCCTAGAGGTAAGGGCTTGGCCATCATAACTGATTAGGTCCGTTTTGTTGATCAAGAAATCGCAATTCCTATCCAGTTCTTCAAATTTCCGGAGTATGACATAAAAGTGCTTATATGAGAAGTACCTACAATGAAATTCATATAGACTAATAACTTCATTCATAAATACAATCTCTTTTAGTATAATAAATAATGAAACAAGTGTTGTGCCACAATCTGTTAATTCACATTAGAAACAAGACATGATAACTATAAAGTGAAATGCAGGTCAGGCTTTGTAGTTAAAATCAAAATCAAATATCCAGACGCGCGAGTTTCTTTAGACATGTGCAAGAAAAAAGAAAAATTCAGGAGTTTATGGGCCACCATTTGTCTCCATCTCTCATAAACTTTTGTCAAATAATAGATCCATTAGGAGACCAACCTTAGAACTTTGTTAATGTCCTCTTCCTCATCTACATGTTGCATGGCATCAATTAAGTTTCCGCGCTTCAGCTCCCTTAGTGTCAGACGGCCATTTCCTGATCTATTGTTATAATAAAAAATTCTGTATAGGACAGTTTCAGCTGGACCATTTACACAGAAATTAATTTAGACAGTTATCAGTAGTAATGTTCATAGAAATCAACAAACAAGCTAAAGTCCAAAAGTTGCGATGGTAAACAAATACATTGATGATTAGGCACGCACCATATCTTTCTTGAATTTTAGGTGAGCCACTTATGAGTTGCAAAGCAGGATGGGTCTGCAAAAGTCGTTGAAGGATGGGTTTGAAGTCATCCTTTATCCAGGCCGCGGCAAAGGTTTAAATATAGCATGAAGCAAGAGAATAAGTAAAATCCCAGAGTTAAAATCACAGGATGAAATTCATGTCTATTAATACTAAGCGAAGATACAGGGCTTGGAAAATAAACCTGAGAAAGGTATTCGCAGTCTGGCTGCTTCAGGATTTTATAGATTTTAGTCTCTGTGTCCATCATCATCATATTTCCAGCAAACCAGTAGTTAATGAATGCATCCCTGCATGCAAATTATATAATAACGCATACAAGAGATGGTGTTTATAAAATGAATTAAGCACACTCAGCAATGATCAATGGAGAATGAAACTAGCATATACCTGGTCATTACCCCAGTGCCCTCTGTGTCTATCTTTCTGAAAAGTGCATAAGAGAAAAAGGATGGTAACTGGCATAATTCCTTGGTAATTGATTTCAATTTTTCATCTGCATGATCATAGAAATGGCATTGACTCCTTTCAAGAGGCATCCTTCTTTATCTTCAAAAGATATAAAATTAATATGTACAAGTATAAACTTCTCACCAAACATCAGCATTCCGCGAACAGTATGATTGAAAAAGGGATTAATTCTTGAAATAAATAAAAATTTTAGTTCCATCGATGCAGGACGACCATTTTGGAAATAGAACTGTAAGAATATCGACATTAATTACCTGTCAGTACTTCAAAAAATGATAATAAGATGCAGTAAGGCTTTAAATTCTATTGAATCTTCGCAACAAATCCAAAGAATTTGATACACCATAAGCGCCAAGAACAAGGCATCTCACTACACATTAGAGCTAAAGAAAACAAAGCAATTCTTACGACACATCATCGATATTTGCTTACATAATCCCCGTAATGAACAAGACTATTTGACGACATTCTTACTTTAATTTACTGACTAAACAGCAGAAGTAAATTAATCAAACCTGTGGTATGACTCGGAGATTTTCATTAGCTAATGTCAAATGATGGCTTTTTCTCTGTTCTGAATGGTCAAGAGATGAATTGCGGCTGCTTTCCCCTGCATCGTCATTCACATTAACAGGTTCTATCTGCACTCACATCAAAACGGCAACATAACATGGGGATTACAAAAGCTACAAGTAATGGGCAAAATGAAAGAAAATCAAGAAACATTAAGACACCATAAGCAAACAAAGTTGCTTAAAATTAAACAATACATTCTGAAATGGACATTGTAGACGTGAACAATTTATTATAAGCGAATTAACCAAGAAATATAAGAAAAATAATGTAATGAAGTAAAATAAAAAGATACCCTTTGGATGGTTTCTGGTTGCAGATGCCATTTCTTATACAACTTCTTGTAATTTGGCTTCATTTTTTTGAACTGGGAATGCTTAAAAGAAGTAACTGAAACCACAGTTTAAGATCATAAAACTTGGAAAGAATTGTTATGAAATTAGCAAATTCCAACTAAAGCTTCTTCGATTAATCAAATCTTTAGAAAAAAAAATTGTTTCAGTTTTTAGTTTTTACTTCTCATTGTTGGTTATAATAATAAAAAAAAGATTTGATGCTTCTTTGAGTGAAGCAGAAATCAATGCAATGCAATCTTGAACTGGAAATGCTTAAAAGAAACTCAAAACTTTGATACATTCTTGAAGCATTTGCATGTACCTGAACGACCTTGAAAGAACTTTCTGGAAACACTTGTTTTCGTTTCAAGAATTGAAATGGAAGAACAAGAAGGTGCCGTTTTGGACTTCAATCAGAGATTGGAGAAGATAATTAATGAGAGCAGGTAACAGAGAAGTCTGAAGAGTATAGTTTTGGCACAAAAAGAAGTGAGAGAGAGTAACTGTTTTAACTGAAATCGTCAACTGTCAAGCCAACAATAAAGTATCGAGTTTCTTCATACGTACCTTAATAAAATACATGTATGTATTTTTATTTATACGAATTGAGTCAGGTGAATGTCACGTGACCGAGAGGATAATTCTGATGAAGTCCTCACGTTACTGCATAATTAATAAATAATGGTAACAAGGAATAAAAAAGCCGCAAATTCACCCGTGCAGTTTCTCCCCAACATTCCGTATAATTAAAAAATCTCGTTTTCCTAACGATTTTCTTTTTGTTGTAGATCGATTCTTTAGTCGCTGTAAACAATGAATTTCGCGTTCAATTCATAATTGAGAATTCGTAGGATGGAGGCACCACCGATCCTGCAAAACAAAGGTAGAGAGAGTGCAAATTAACTACCCACCGATGTGATGGACGCCGTAGGCACTCCGACGCTTAAGTCAGCAGAGTTGATGAGAGGAAAAAGGGAAGAGTAAAGTAAGAGATTACCTCGATCTTCGCGGTTTGTTACCTTGAGGGCGGTAAGATGGTGTTCAGGGAGTGATATGTTTTAAGAACTCGAGTGTGAGAACTAAAACCTGAATGGTTGAATGGTTGAATCCCTCAATCCCTTGGACCCCATTTCTATTTATAGGCTATGGAAGTATCCTCTTAGTCGAATTAGGATTCCTTGGAAATAGTCGAATTCCAATCCTATTAGGAGAATGGTAGTTGAGTTGGGATTGAATCATGAGTGTGTGTAATCCCAATTGTATTTGGATTAAACTATCGTATTTTAGGTAATTTATCTTGATCCAAATACTTAGTTTTCCTTGTTGAGAAAGGACTAGTCGTGTGTAGACTGGTGGACAATGTCTACTGAAAACTTGCATATTGTGGGGGGCAATGTGTTGGGACGGTTGTGGGACCCATAGGGTTGGATCAGTGCCCTGAGCAGCGAATGTTGGTCTAACTCATGGATATCAAGTATGTGTGTATTTTAAATTACTTTATGGAATACTATATTGAGTTACGAGTCCGTAGGAAAAAACCGGGGCCGAATCTGAGTCTGAAAACTCCGGAAAGGAGAAAATGAAGTTTCAGCGCTCATGGGCAACAGCTTTAGGCGTGTTGGGACGCACATACTTGGGAGTTGCAACGCCTAATCTACGAATGCCTGGCGTCACGTCGCTCAGGGGTGAGCGTCATGACGCCCGTAGCTCTAAGAGCTGAGTGTCGCAACACCAGAGATTTGAGTCGAGACGCTGCCATGTGCAAAATATTGACAGAGAGTAAACTTTCCTTGAATCCAATTCAAAACATTTCCGATTTTCTCAAAACACTTCAATACACCTAAAAACCAATTTTAACATCAAAATCAACATCAACACATGTTATATAACAAACATACATGTATTCTAAATACATATATGTATTTTTTGAATTAAAACAGAAACCAAAATAGAATCCCATAGTAAAGTGTCTCATTAACATTTTTAGGTCGCTCAAATGTGGTAAAATGATTCTAGAATGGTAGCCATAGATTCAAGCTATCATCTAGAGTTCCAAACTCTAATTTAATGTTCCATGTCAAACATGAACATTTTGACCTAATTACTGTTAGGGTTGGTGCTCGGAGTGCCAATCCGGATCGTATTTATGTCCGATTCATGAATACAAACAATTTCTTTTTCCATAATATTACTTACTTAATGGTAGCACCTCTTGTTTTTTATATACATATTTGATCTAATTACGATTAGAATGAAACTAAATATGATTTAGTGATATGTATATATTAGACAAAGATCCTAGGATTTACAACGTAGTTTGTAATTGACATTGTGAAGCGTCACTATAAGTAGTATATTCTCAAATAAAGTTCCTAGTCAAGATTTACTGACACAGGTCAGTTAGTAAAATCCGCTGAGACCAGTACATGTCATATATCGTGACTTGGTCAGATGGTTTATCCCAATGAACCATGAGTCTTGGGAGACACGTATAGACATGCATGTGTTTATTTGATAAATATTGAACGACTCACCAAAGATTTCCTAATAGATGGTACACCAACGTCAATAGGAATCTTCTCGATTCGAGTAGCATAGTGGTTCTTCGACTTGAGATACCACTGTGGATATATGAGATATCATCCACAATTTGATGGCAGTCACGTCACCGATATATTTAGATCAGACCTCCGCCTGTTCGTTGGGTGTGGATTGATGCTCATGATATCCTGTGAGTATCAGATAGAATCCGTCAGTCTTGTGTACAGGGCATATGTATCATGTACGTATTTACGATCTAGTAAATCCATGGCCGTGGTATACTTCGGAAGCGAGTTTCGAGTGTTATTTAGAGATCGTAAATTTAAAAGTCGACTATATTATACCTTAAGAATTTGACGTTCTTATCTATATCCCCGGTATAATATTGATAGCCTGTGACAAAGACATTATACGTATGCAATGACCTCGACTTGCATAGTTTAGCGAGATTATCTGTGGTCGTCATAATTCATGAGTGGGTGAATTATGGACACGAAATTAGATTCCGTGACGGATAAACCTAAACTTAGAGAGTCTCACAATATGAAGTGTACTTGTTGAGCACTTGGGCAATGCGTTATGAATAATATAAATTATTCATAATACTTTATCGGATTAAATGAGTTAATTCGAATCGTTTAAACGGTTAAAAGAAAATACATACATTAGGGGCATTTCGGTCAATTAATAATTAATGTGTATTTGTATTAGATACAAGATTTGATTTGATATATATTAATTATTTGTCAAATGAGACTTTTACACATGCCATTAATATATGTATTTGTTATTTAATGTAAATAAAAATACATATAATAATAATCGCATTAATTAATTATTTAGATGTTTAAATGTTAAATATCTAGATAATTAAATTATTTCAATATTACATAATTGTTATGCAATGTGTTTGATTATTATTGGTTACATGTGACATGATTTTATTAAGCTTAAAGTTTACAAATTGGATTTGTTAACTTAAAGGCTATTATTATTAATTAATTAGATTAATTGACCAAATGACCAAAATACCCATCTTTCTCTCCCTAAGTCGGTTTGGCCTTGATATTTAAAGTTGAAAGTTTTGTTTTCTCCTTTCATAAGACTCCATGGTCGAACCTATCTCCATAAAAAGTTCCCAAAATTTTCTTGAAGATACAAGGAAGAAAGTGAAGAAATTCAAGAAAAAGTTTAAGGAAATTACAAGATTTGGAGGTAATCTTCAATAATCTTAAACTTAGAAAGCTTGATATTGTTCTTGAATATCTAGAATAGTTCTAGGGTTTCTTCCTTTATTAGATTTTGGGGCTTTTTGATTTGGAGGATGGATTTGGAGGTTAGATGCATGTGTGAAGTTAGATTGGATAATATTATTGTAATATTAGTTCAATTTTTTCATTTGATGACTTGTTGCCATTCTAGAGTGTTATGACCACTTTTTTAACTCCTAGAATTGTTCTTGAGTTCTTCATTTGTGGTGGCTTTGGTTGGTGTTAGTATTAATATGATTAATGTTGAGAAAATTGGATTTAAAGCATGAAAAGTGATATTATAAGTTACCAAATCAGATCTGGAAATTCTATGATTTTGGTGATGAAAAGTATGTTGTATAAATGTATTGGATGTGTTTTGGGCATTGAAACAATTGCCAGAAATTATTTCGGAGTTGAAATATGCGAAAACGGTGAAAAACGACGTTACCAGGTGAGTTTCGGGCTTACCAGGTGTCCGTTATCCAAACAGTGAATTGGTCACTGTTTGGGCAGCCCATGAACTGCCCAAGTACTATTGGGGCTGACCTGGGTGGCCCCATGTGTATTGGTTGGTCAGTTCGGACAAAAACACGTTTTATGCCATTTTACGGAAAAATATTTTCCGTAAAGGTTTCGCGATGTGTCTAACCTATTTATGTCGTTATTTGATATCGAATAAACATGTTTAGGTGAAATATGAATGAATTATTCATATTAGATATTGAATAATTTATTTGGTAATTTTAAAAAATTTGAAAAGTTACGATTTCACCCGAACCGCGAGCTTCCGCTGCGCCCGCGCCAAAATCCCCAATAATTACAAGCATATTATGTTTATGCTTCCAAAGCATACATAATTCATTAGTCTAATTTCAAAATCAAGCTATGTTATTATATATCCAATACATAATACATCATTATACGTTTCACCAATGAAAACAACTTACTAATGAAAACATAGTTTTAGAAAAGATCAAACTTATCTAGTAAGTTTGATTCCAAGATCTAATTTTCTAATCCTTATTGAAATGTTGTAGAGAACTTCCAAAGTTACCAAGCTTGACTCCAATATCCAATATTGATTCCAGTGCCAGGAAGCTTGATTCCAAGATCCAATCTTGATTTCTCCATGTTGAATTATTGTAGAGAACTTCCAAAGCTTCTCTGAACACTTCTTTTACTTAGGCTAATATTTCTAAATCTTACTTGTTTTAGCTTTCACAAGCTTAACTTTCTTAACCTTAAGCTTAATTAAAAACTTGCTCAAGCTCGCCTTTTATAGCAAAACTTCAACTTGCCTTTTATAGCAAAACTTATGCAATTTTTAATTAATAAAAGTCTTAATCAACTTTTAGGTGAGCTTAATATAATTTATCCAAATATGTATAATTAGCTGTGAATAATCACTTTTGTCTACCATTTTTATTTAATCCAATTAAATCAAGACAACATTTAACGAATAGATTAGTTCATTGTCTACTACTTTGATTTAATCCAATTAAATCAAGACAAATACACATATTATTATATATTTGTAATTACCAAAATATCATCCAATGGTAGATATATTTATGAAATTACAACAAAGCCTTTGTGTGATTTTAGATTAATCCAATTAATCCAATTGGGTCAAAGTAAATAATTAATATTATCCAATAATACTTAAATATTTTAATTGATAATTATAATATCAAATATTATTTATTATCAAACATTATCGGTTAGCCAAGTGCTCAAAGAATACATTTCATATTGTGGAACTCTCTAAGTCCAGACACGTTCGTCATATAAACCAAGCCTATATGTATGCAATTCGACCACCTCCGAATTCATGAAGAACACGAACGACCTTTCTGAACTATACAAGTCGAGGTCATCATATATGTTTAACAATCCCTCCGTCGTAGGCTATCCGAGTTGTTCTTAGGTAACATAGATTACACCGTCAAGTTTCCGAGGCGCACATCTCATGTTGACATGTCCACGATGTAAGGGTTATTAGGGGCTAAGTCCGGTAACGCAGCGGAAGCGGTGGAAAATCAGATTTTCGATTTCAAAACTTTTTCTCGGATTAATTAAATAAACATATTTATTTAATTATCCAATAATCAAATTATGAAAATAAAATTCAATAAATCATATTTAAGTGAATTTACCGAATTACCCTTACTTGGTATTTTTGTCCATTTTAGTCGTGAAATTGATCAAATCAAATTTGAATGATTCTAAATCATTTCTAAGATGAACTTAGCATGTTAAAAACATCAAAACACCAAGGCAACCAAAATCCTCAATTTTCAACCATTTGGCCGAATGCTCCATTAGGTGGGCAACTTGTGCATTTTTCCATTTCATGCCTCAAAACAAATCAAGATGTAATCCAATCAACATGAAACTTTATATGCATCATATACACATCCAAATGCACAACATAAATGAAAAGCCCCAAATTTGGAATTGGTCATGACCCCTAATTTTTCAATTTCTTCAAATTGGACAAATTAGACCAAATTGGTTAAATCAATTATTTCAATCATCATTATTCCATCCAATCCAAGTCTCAACACAATGAAACAACTCAAGATCAAATCTAGGTCATCTAAGAGTGGGTCAAAAACTCTAGATTAGCAACAAGGTTTCCAAAACCACAAAAGAATGCTTACAACTACAATAGTAACAAGTTTCCTTCATCATACATGCTTAACACTTTCAACAAAAAATTCCATAATCAAAAACACAAGAAATAAAGAAAAGAATAACATAAGAACATCACAAGATGTAGCCTAGATCCTAAGGAACATTTTCCTTTCTAATAGTAAGTTGAAGAAACTTACTAAAAATCCAAGCTTTCTTTGTTTTTTACCTTTCTTCCTCTCAAGCTTTCTTTGTTTCTTTAATGGAGTTTCTTTGTAAAGTGTATTAGGTTATCAAATGAAAATGAAATGAAAACTATAAATACTTGCTTCACTTTTAGCCTTGGCTGAATTTGGCCAAGCCAAATACAAGAAAAATAATTTCAATTTCATTTCACCTTTAATTTGATCAACTTGATTAAATATCTAAAAACACTTTATTAGATATTTAAAACTTGGTCAACAAAGGCAAATAAGCCATTTAAATCAAATATCCTAAGTTAAGATATTTATATTTTAATTAATTTAATCATTTAACAATTAAATAATTAATCAAATACAAATATATTAAATATATGTATAATATTTACATTAAATATCAAAAACATATATTCATATAGGATATAAGTCAAATATCTCAATTTGACTATTAATCAATGTGTATTTAAATTAATCAAGAATTAAATGTAAATACACAATAATTAGGTAAATGACTATCGGGTCCCTTTAGCACGTATCTTGCGTTTAACCTTTAAACGACTTTATAAATAATCAATATTATTTATTAATGTTGCTCTAGTGCTCTACGAGTATGTTTCATTATTGAGACTCTATAGATTCAGGTATATCCGTCACGAAATCAAATTTCGTGTCCATAATTTATCCACCCATAAATTATGACGATCACGGATAATCTCGCTGAATCATACAGGTCGAGGTCATGGCAAATGTATAATTCCTCCGTCACAGGTATCCGGATAAATCCCAGAGATATAGATGTAAACGTCAAATCTCTATGGGGATTATCCAGTCGACTATTCTATTAGCAATCTCTAAAAGAATGTTTAGAACTAGCTTCTAAACTTTACCACGGGTCCATGGTTTTATCTGATTGCTAATCATATGGACTACCTATGCTCTGGTACACAGAACTGACGGATCCTATCTTGATACGCATAGGACACCCTGAGGATCTATCTACACCCAACGAACAGGCGGAGGTCTGATCTAAATAGATCGGTGACGTGACTGCCATCTAAGTGTAGAAGATGTCTCATGTGCCCACAATGGCATCTCAAGTCTAAGAATCACAAGTGCTACTCAACCCGAGAAGATTCTTATTGACGTTGGTGTACCATCCATTAAGAATCTTCGGTGAGTCGTTCAGTGTTTAAGAATCTTCCAGTATACGACATGTACCAGTCTCAACTGGTTTACTTTACTGACCAAGTAGTGTAAACCTTGACCAGGAACTGTCTGAGAATGACAACGTCATGATACTACTCAATGTTAGTTGCGACGCTTTTGCAACAGTACCATGACTAATCATTCTAAGGTCATTACGTCTTTACCATATAAAAAGATACATTATATTAAAGAAACTGCATATATTATTCATAATAATAATGTTTTACAGAAGTATTCAAAAGAAATATAACCGGGAATTGGCGATCTGAGCACCAACCCCAACAAAATCTCCCACTTGCTCTAGTGCCAATCACGATTGTATCTAATACCCATCGACTCCACGTTTTTATCAAACAGCTTCGGAGGTATGGCCTTCGTCAGCGGGTCTGCTACATTATCTTCACTTGGTACCTTGCACACGACAATATCCCCTCGCGACACAATCTCTCGAATGATGTGGTACTTGCGTTCCATATGCTTCGACTTCTGATGCGCCCTCGGTTCCTTTCGTTGCGCAATGGCTCCAGTATTATCACAGTATAACGAAATCGTATTCTCGATACTTGGGACAACTCCCAATTCTGTGATAAAGTTCTTTATCCACACAGCCTCTTTTACAGCTTCAGAAGTTGCAATATATTCCGCCTCAGTGGTGGAATCAGCTGTCGATCCCTGTTTGGAACTCTTCCAACAAACTGTACCTCCGTTAAGGGTAAATACAAATCCAGATGTAGACTTTCTATCATCGGGATCCGATTGGAAATCGGAGTCTGTATACCCATTAACCTGCAGTTCGTTTCCTCCATAAATTATTAACTTATCCTTGGTACCTTTAAGATACTTTAGGATATGTTTAATGGCCATCCAATGGTCATTACCTGGATTGGACTGATATCGACTAGTTACGCTAACAGCGAAACTGATATCAGGCCTCGTACATAACATGGCATACATTATGCTGAATACATGATTCACAAGTTGGATAGGATTCAATGGTAAGATCTGGTATCAAACCATTCCTAACCAATTGGGTAAGGCGTTTAATGCCAATGTGGCCAAGCCTCATATGCCAAAGTTCAGTATTATTAATTACAGGTAAACTACGTTTATTAACTCCAGTATTTAATATATCTTTTGAAGTTTGCAATGTATAATGACCATGCTGGTTTGGACAACAAAGGATCTGAATATTATTACTATCATATAAATATAAAGAACTGTTCTTAATATTAACACAAAAGCCTTTTGTATCCAATACAAAAAGTGATATAATATTAGCTACACATCCAGGTACAAAATGGCATTCATTTAACAAAAGTGTCTTATTCGGCAATGAGATCTCGCATACTCCCAATGCAACTGCATCCAAAGAGTCTCCACTCCCGAATCGCAACTGCATCTCCCCGGGCTTCAGCCTCCTACTTTCCTTCAGCACCTGCAACGAATTGCAAATGTGAATGAGACAAGCAGAATCTAAAATCCAGTTGGATGTAACGGCTTCACAAGCCAAAGATAAATCAATAACTGGAAAAATAAATTTACCTGATGTAGATGCTCTATCTCTCCTCAGCTGGGCGATGTAATCAGGACAGTTCCTTTTCCAATGCTCGACTTTGCCGCAGTGGTGGCCTTTGTCTTCAGAAGCCCTCTTGGGCTTAGCAATCTTCGCATGTTGTTGAGGACCAAAAGCCTTCTTCTTCTTCTTTCCTTTCTTCTTCTTTCCCTTAGACCATCCTTGGGAAGAAGCAGAAAGAGAAGTAGTTCTAGGAGGGCGAGTCGGTACTCCCTTCTTAAGGTCTTCTTCTGCCGTGAGCAACATCCTATGTAGCTCCTGGTAGGTACAGACAGTCCCATTCATGTTGAAGTACATCACGAACTGGCGATATGAAGCTGGAAGCGAACCAAGAATGACACTCATACCGAGAATGTCATTCAAGATGAGATTATGTTGCCTCAACTGATCGATCAAATTGATCATCTAAAGAACATGTGGGCTAACATCTTGCCCCTTATCCAGACGCGCATGGAACAGTTCCATTGTGACTTTGTGAACAATCACTTGTTCTTGGTTCTCAAACGATTGTCTCAATCACGTCATCATACTATAGGAATCTAGCATACATAGTATTGTTTCTTGAGTTTCGGAGACAGTGAACTAAGGATATGATTTAACCCTTAAATCATCATCCTTCCAAGTTTCAAAAACTTGGCGTTCCTCCTCCGAAGCATCCGCACCCACAGCAAGGGGCAACAGACCCTCAAGAACATATTCCAGCTTTTCGGAATCGAGGACAATCCTCAAATCCAATTCCCAGTCGGCGAAGTTCTCAGCGCCTTTCAGTTTGTTCGCATCAAGCATACGCGCAAACTGATTTGTGGATTGTGCCGCCATCGCCAATCTATCATATAGATCACGAAAAACGGTTAGCAGAAATTAAGCAGTTTCATATAATATCAAAAGCATAAACTAGATCATGGATTTTAATCTAAAAATGCCCCTCCCACTAAATCATGCAATACTGTAGTCCCCAAACAGAATACAAAGATTTAATATTTAAATTAAATACAAATAGTGAAAAGTGGATCCCGTGAATATATTTCAGCTCACAGCAGAGGCACGGTCTCGCCTACGTATATTCATCAGGTAGACAACTCATTTGTCAATCACTCAATAGTGAATCCTGGGTTTCCGGTCCTGGTCGTTTCTCGTTGTCGCTGCGAAGGCAGGCCCACAAGGAGACGTACCAAGGTTAAACTCGTCAATGATAAACTCAAGTTACTTACGTAATCCTGACAGCTAGGGCACGTTCAGAATTCCGCTTTCGCTTGAATTTATCTAGTATCTGATATACATCCGGTATAAATAAATCTCTATCGGCTACACCCTCACAGTAGAGGCACGGTCTCGGGTGTAGTCACAAGAGAGTATTCATAAACCGTATTGACAAGACGGACCAAATAACATGTATCAAATACATAATTACATTAAAACCTTATTAATCAGGGATTTTCCGCTAAGTGTCATACACCTTAAATCTAACCAAATTAGATTATAATAAGCATGTATAAAGTCAAGAAAACATGATTAAATATTGATTTAATTAAAGCTAATCATTTTAGGGGGCCTAGAATCAGACTCGCTCTGATACCATTTTGTAAGGGTTTTTAGGGGCTAAGTCCGGTAACGCAGCGGAAGCGGTGGAAAATCAGATTTCCGATTTCAAAACTTTTTCTCGGATTAATTAAATAAACATATTTATTTAATTATCCAATAATCAAATTATGAAAATAAAATTCAATAAATCATATTTAAGTGAATTTACCGAATTACCCTTACTTGGTATTTTTGTTCATTTTAGTCCGAAATTTATCAAATCAATTTTGAATGATTCTAAATCATTTCTAAGATGAACTTAGCATGTTCAAAACATCAAAACACCAAGGCAACCAAAATCCCCAATTTTCAACCATTTGGCCGAATGCTCCATTAGGTGGGCAACTTGTGCATTTTGTCATTTCATGCCTCAAAACACATCAAGATATAATCCAATCAACATGAAACTTTATATGCATCATATACACATCCAAATCACAACATAAATGAAAATCCCCAATTTGGAATGGTCATGAACCCTAATTTTTCAATTTCTTCAAATTGGACAAATTAGACCAATTGGTTAAATCAATTATTTCAATCATCATTCTTCCATCCAATCCAAGTCTCAACACAATGAAACAACTCAAGATCAAATCTAGGTCCTAAGAGTGGGTCAAAAACTCTAGATTAGCAACAAGGTTTCCAAAACCACAAAAGAATGCTTACAACTACAATAGTAACAGTTTCCTTCATCATACATGCTTAACACTTTCAACAAAAAATTCCATCATCAAAACCACAAGAAATAAAGAAAATAATAACATAAGAACATCACAAGATGTAGCCTAGATCCTAAGGAATATTTTCCTTTCTAATAGTAAGTTGAAGAAACTTACTAAAAATCCAAGCTTTCTTTGTTTTTTACCTTTCTTCCTCTCAAGCTTTCTTTGTTTCTTTAATGGAGTTTCTTTGTAAAGTGTATTAAGTTATCAAAGGAAAATGAAATGAAAACTATAAATACTTGCTTCACTTTTAGCCTTGGCCGAATTTGGCCAAGCCAAATACAAGAAAAATAATTTCAATTTCATTTCACCTTTAATTTGATCAACTTGATTAAATATCTAAAAACACTTTATTAGATATTTAAAACTTGGTCAACAAAGGCAAATAAGCCATTTAAATCAAATATCCTAAGTTAAGATATTTATATTTTAATTAATTTAATCATTTAACAATTAAATAATTAATCAAATACAAATATATTAAATATATGTATAATATTTACATTAAATATCAAAAACATATATTCATATAGGATATAGTCAAATATCTCAATTTGACTATTAATTAATGTGTATTTAAATTAATCAAGAATTAAATGTAAATACACAATAATTAGGTAAATGAATATCGGGTCCCTTTAGCACGTATCTTGCGTTTAACCTTTAAACGACTTTATAAATAATCAATATTATTTATTAATGTTGCTCTAGTGCTCTACGAGTATGTTTCATTATTGAGACTCTCTACATTCAGGTATATCCGTCACGAAATCAAATTTTGTGTCCATAATTTATCCACCCATAAATTATGACGATCACGGATAATCTTGCTGAATCATACAGGTCGAGGTCATGGCAAATGTATAATTCCTCCGTCACAGGTATCCGGATAAATCCTAGAGATATAGATGTAAACGTCAAATCTCTATGGGGATTATCCAGTCGACTATTCTATTAGCAATCTCTAAAAGAATGTTTAGAACTAGCTTCTAAACTTTACCACGGGCCCATGGTTTTATCTGATTGCTAATCATATGGACTACCTATGCTCTGGTACACAGAACTGACGGATCCTATCTTGATACACATAGGACACCCTGAGGATCTATCTACCAACAACAACGGAACAGGTCTGATCTAAATAGATCGGTGACGTGACTGCCATCTAAGTGTGGAAGATGTCTCATGTGCCCACAATGGCATCTCAAGTCTAAGAATCACAAGTGCTACTCAACCCGAGAAGATTCTTATTGACGTTGGTGTACCATCCATTAAGAATCTTCGGTGAGTCGTTCAGTGTTTATCCGCTATAAACACCCACACGTCTATACTAGTCTCCAAGACTAATGGTTCATTGAGAAACCATTGGAATCATATATTCCAGTATACGACATGTACCGGTCTCGACGGGTTTACTTTACTGACCAAGTAGTGTAAACCTTGACCAGGAACTGTCTGAGAATGACAACGTCATGATACTACTCAATGTTAGTTGCGACGCTTTTGCAACAGTACCATGACTAATCATTCTAAGGTCATTACATCTTTACCATATAAAAAGATACATTATATTATAGAAACTGCATATATTATTCATAATAATAATGTTTTACCGAAGTATTCAAAAGAAATACAACCAGGAATTGGCGCTCTGAGCACCAACCCCAACACACGAATTCTATAACTAATCAAAATACCATTTTTGATATATGCGATCCACCATTGTTGATCGGCTTGGCCAAAATCTTAAGAATCTTCACTTACAACACATGGATATCTAAACCCCTTATGGTACACATACGAGCCGACATATTCTATCTGATACGCACTTGATTAACGAATGCATCGGTCCACACCCAACGAATATCTAGCCGTGAGACCATGAAAGGTCTCTGACATATATGACATCAAAGTGTAGAGGATCATGTAACATCTCTCTCTCGGAGATGCTAACGGCAGGGAATAGGCTAACCTATCCCCATGAACCTCTGACTCTGAATAACACTATTAGTCTCATCTCAAATGTAAATCATACATGGGACCACTGCCTAACTCAACAACATAACATGCAACTTAAATACTCATAACTATATACTTAAATACACTTTTATTTACAATTATGTAATTGACACTTTTAACTCATTACAATGACTTATATAATACTAATGTATGCATGCAACCTTACTTTGACTCAAGACTGTAACTCTGTCTGAACTCCCTCTCTGACTAGACCTGGTGGACCAAACACCCTAGTGACTGCCATCGGTATCCATCTTTTCGAGCTCGTCCTCTGGTAACCTACAAAATAAAACACTGGGAGTGGGGGGTTGGTTAGATCGTTTGAACGACCTAGTGAGTGGCTAGTTTAAAACGGAAACTGAAAAGCTCTTATGAAAAAACTTGGTTCTAAAATTTGAAACTGTCTCAAGAAAACCATCTTTTCTAAAAATTATTTTATGTCTGAAAAAACTCTGAATTCTTTCTGTAACACTGATCTCTCTTGAAAATTTTTTCATAAAACTTAACTTTTCTGAAAATCTGTTTCTGGAAATCTGGTTCAGAGTATCTGTAGAAAACCTGACGCATGGGGACGTTACGTATCGATGTCTCCCTATATGCCTAAACTAGTGGTATTGGGGCATTACGTATCGCCGTCCCCCAAGCCATTGAACTGGATTCAGGTGTGCAAATCCATGCCATTGGGGCATTATATATCGTTGTCCCCTAATGCATGCCATTGTCTTGTCCCTGAATCTGGGGTCGAGGGGCGTTACGTATTTTCATCTCCATAGCCCTGAAATCTAGGATCTAGGGCCGTTACATATCTTCATCCATCTAGTCCTGCTCTACATGTACACATGTCATGTCCGTCAATTCCATATCTGAGTCAAGTTACAACTGAGGTGGATTTTTCCCCCATGTCTCGAAAAATATGTGCTATCACCTTTTATTTTGAAACAAAATCAAGAACTATTAAGCCTTAGGCTCACGGCAAACAAGAGAGAAAATGGTGAAGGCCATTCGGCCATGAGAAGAAAATGAGAGAGAGATGTGTGTTTGTTTCTAAAACCAACTCAAACTAATACCAAAGTCTCTACCAAATTTGGTAAAAGCTTTTCCAAAAAGCTAAAAACAATTTTGGAGGCAAAATGGCATTTATTGCCCACAACCACCAACATCATGAATAGTGACTGGTCGTCAATCACCAAAAGGTGATTTGACATCCATCACTAAAAGTGACAAGTGACGTGACGCGTGATGTGACTTGTGGGCCGCACTTAAATTCAAAATGCGAGTGGGCCCGCAAACACTCACGGGCTCGGGTTCGCTAATTTCGAATTAATGAATTTTCCGTTGCGACGTAATTAAATCAAATTTAATTAAATAATTATGCCTACCAAAATTACTATTCACGTCGCTAGCGAATTAATTCTAAATTAACTCGTTCGCCCGAATTAAAATCTAATTTTAATTCCACGTCGAAATCCAATTTCGTATAATATATCAAAGATATTATTTTATCGATTAATTACAAATTAATTGTTCTCTCTCTTTAAATAATATTTTATCCTAGATAAATATCTCTCTGTAATTAATCCTAGATTAATTATGTCGAGTCATACGTCATCGGTGAATCTTCGGGAAGCGACCCATGAGATCCCTGGATATGTTGGCAGTAAATCTGGTCGTCGGACTATCCGAACACGTACGTACCTAATACTACGTTTTTACCGATTTACAAGACATGGTTGGCTTCTAGAAAAGCAGTGTGCCTACCCAATTCTCCAGAAATATTCTTAAAGGAATATGCAATCTATATCAGGCGTAGTATACGTAGTATTTCGTATTGCGATCCAGTATCAGATGTGTCTGCCCTGTACGAAGCACATATCAGATCTCTGGTAACTAGTCTCTATAATCGGATAACTATGACCTTGTCATATTATCCCGATAGCTGCTGCATATAAGAGCACCAGTTTCGTATCCTACGTGATCATCATCTCCACTATGACTGGAGTGATACTTCCATCTTGACATCACACCCAATATACTACGATTCTCAATATACCCAGAAGAGGCATACACAAAACCAGTTAAAGCCCTGGATGACCAAAACCAAAGTATATTGATTGTCGTAAGTATTAGCGGTGCAAGTCTCAGGTTAAGACCAAATACACCTACCCTGATTCGGACTTCCATAGAACATAATCATACTACCAATGGAATTCTGAGGGGTCTATCCAGAGCGAAGCTGTTTCCGTAACATCGGTAAAAACAACCTCCTATTACACTTGCATTAGTATCCAATACCCAAATATATGAGAACTGTGCTGTTATGCTCCCATAACACGCACAAGTGAAATACTAGTCTAGTCTGCATTATCGATGTCCAATCTCGAGAATATTACGACTATGGATGTTTTAATGATTAAACCTTAATGGATTGATACTGTCTCATATCTTATCAATCTGGAACTAATTATATGGACTTTGATCATTTATGTATCCCGGTAATCTAATTACAAATGATAAAAGAGCAATTTCCTTTGTCACATAGTTAATTTGTACAACAACACAATGTTCTGTACAAATAGTGATTATATTGGTCATAATTGTCCAACAATCTCCCACTTGGCCTATAGCCAATCACTCAAGTATCATACACTTGAACTATGTACGGTTCGCTCAAACCTCTGCTGAGAAACTGCTTTCTTTAGTGGATTTGTAATGTTATCATCTGATGCGATTTATTCGATCATCACATCGCCACGATGTATGATCCGAACGAATCAGATGAATAGTTGAAGTATATACTTGGATCATTGATGAGACCATTAATTCTTTAGCCTGTGTTGTAGCCTAGCTCAGCTGCTAACAAAACTATTCCTAATCTAATTAGGATTATTAAAATCCAAAGTGCTTCTATTGCTGCCTCAGCTACAGCAATATTCCGCTTTTATTGTTTATTCGGTAACAGTATCTTGCTTGGAAGATTTCTAGCTCATTGTTCTGTTATTTAAACTTTATAGTACCGTTATTACAATTTATAGTCGTTTTTATCGGTTAGGAAACTTGCAGTAGTGAACCCAGTCACTTCAAGTTCTCCTTCTCCATAGTTTAAAAAAGCATCCTTAGTTCATCTAAGATACTTAAGGATGTTCTTAACATCAATCCAGTGACCATCACTTGGATTGGTCTGATTGTGACTCAATGTGCTCAAAACATATGAGACACCAGGTCGCGTACATATATTTCAATGTACGAGTTCTCGGAGAGTGCCAACAACTTTTAGATCTATCCCAGTAGATCTTTATTCCTAGAATAAATGTTGTCTCTCTCAAGTAGCCTACGGAGAATTTTCATGAAAGCCAAGCTTTCACCGATTGTATTATGGGAATGTCATTTCCAAGAAATGATATATCATCATTGTATAGGACATTCACTGTCAGTGCGCTCCCACTAACCCTCTTATATACACAAGAATCATTTTCGTTTTGAATTAAATCATATACCATTATGATTACATCAAAACGTTAGTTCCAAGAACAGAATGCTTGCTTCAATCCATAAATGAATCGAATTAACTTGCAAACCTTGTTTTCCTGTTTTGGTACGATAAAACCGTCAGGATGTTGTAAACATCCTCCAAAAGGTTTCCGTTTAAGGAAAGCGATTTTGACGTTCAGCTGCCATATTTCATAAATGAAACATGCATCATTAGCAAGCATTATCCAAATGGATTTAACCATGGCAATAGGTAAAGGTTTCGTCGTAATCGACACAATGTTGATAACGATACAATTTCGCTACAAACCTAGCTTTGTACGTTGGTATGTTGCCATCCATGTATGTCTTCCCTGAAGACTCATATAGTACCAATAGGCACAATGCCTTCTGGTACATCAACTAGTGTCCAAACTTAGTTGGTATACATGGAATCCATTTCGGACATCATGGCACTTTGCCATGATAGGGAGTCGATACCTTGTATCACTTCTTCATATGTAGTCAGTTTGTATTCCTCAATAAGATTGACATCTTTACGAGGTGAGATCAGAAACTCATACCTCCTAGGTTATTTTCTGACTCTCTCCGACTTGCGCGGTTCTTGTGTATTCGAAGATTATTGGTACAGTTTCATCCCTGATGAACTGTTTGTGTTCCATTAAGAAATCGGTGCTTGGAACAATATTACTCTGATTTTCATCGAGTTTTATTTTCCACCCACTTTCCACTGCATATAGGTATTCCTCTTAGGAAAACCGCATGGAGACCAACAATTACATTGTTCTCTTGTGAGTTGTATAAGTACTATACTTTGGTTTCCCTAGGATAACCTACAATTAGGAACTTATCCGATTTGGGTTCTAGTTTGGTATCATCCAAACATATGCCCAACATTCCTAAATCTTCAGGAATGAGAAAACCCGGTTTCTTTCTTGTTCATATCTAATATGAAGTCTGTCAAACAGATTTTCATGGAACCTTATTCAAAATAAGTTTTGTACTGTTTAATGCGTATCCCTAGAAGGAAAATGGTAGCTCAGAGTGACTCATGATTAACCTTTATCATGTCTAACAAAATTCGATTTCTCAGTTCGGACACACCATCAAATTGAGGTGTTCCGTGAAGAGTCCACATTGAAAGAATTCTATACTCTTTCAAGTAATTGAGAAACTTATTGTTTAAGTATTTTCATCATGGTCCAATCGTGATGGTTTAATACTTTAGCCGATCTGTCTGTCTACTTCGTGTCGAAACTCTTTGAATTTATCCAAAGTTTTTGATTCGTGTTTCAGAAGAAACACATAACCATAACGCGATGCCACATCCATAAATGTTACGAAGTATTCATATCCACCTCTAGCCTAGCTAGATATGGGCCCACTTACGTCACTATGAACGAGGGCTAACAGATCGATGGCACTTGTACTTTTACCAAGTAAAAGGTGTTTTAGGCACTTTGCCTAATAAACTAGATTCGTAGACATCATTTGAATCGGATCAAATTCGTCATAGTATCTACTCTTCGAAAGTTGGATATACGAGTCTTGTTTACTGTGTCCTAGACACGAATGCCACAAATAAGTCTCATCTGATTAATTCAGTTTGGGCTATTTTTTTTCATGTTATACGTTTGAGATTCATTTATATTCAAAATATACATACTGTTATTCACATCTAATGTGTTTATCTCAATATCATCTTTATAAAATAAAGCACTTTAGTGTTCTAGAATATAAAGGTATATCCGCAATGGATTAAACTCTGATATAGAGATAATGTTTCTAGTCAAACTAGGTACATTTAACAGTTCCCTAATTTAAGTACATACCCGAATGGTAGTTCCTAAAATTAGGTTTATACGGTTAACACAGCAACTTTCGTCCCGTTTTCGATTCGCAGATCAATCTCAACTGAAGTCAGTCTCCTGCTAATCAGCAGATTCTGCACATCAGTACATATATTTATGTACCACATCTAGTATCAAAATCCAATTTTTGAAACTAGTAGTGAACATATTTATGACAAACATACTTGAAGCCGGAGCCTTGCCCCTCTTTTCTTCCTTCATGTCTACCTTGTCCATATGGCAGTCACGCATCCAGTGACCCCGTTTGCCACAGTTTAGGCAGACATCTTGGAATATGTCATTTGTCTTCCTAGAAGACTGTGATGATTTTGCCTTTGCCCATTTTAGAAGCTCTGGCTCTGCCTCCTTGAGCATAGCCATCAACTCTCCAAGAGTTTACTCTTGGTTCATAATGAACCTGCCTCAGCTTTCGGGTAGAGAATATAAGATCAATATTTGGTAGTCTCGGCCACGTATGTAAAGCCCAGCTAACCTAGCTGATCGATGTCAGCAATCATCTGCGACACCTAGTGCTCGACAGATGTACCCTCTGACATACACGAGCTAAAGAGCTTCTTATGCAATTTGTACTTCTAAGATCTAAGAATAGATCTATGAAGATCTTTAATTTTAACATCATGGTACAAAGATCTAATCCTTAATTCTGACGACGGAATTAAAGAGTCATTGCATCTAGCATAAAGGATTGAGCACTAAAGTTGTCATCACATGAATCTTCCAAAGATCATGTTCTACTATTTGCTCAACTCTGGGCTTAGGCCCAAGAGATTGCTCTATCAAATAGAGTAACTTCTCAGTTCCCAGGACTATCCTGAGGTTTTATTCCAAATTTGAAAATTAAAGCCGTTTAAAGATATTTTTACCCAGGATTACGTTTTAAAGGCTAATCTTTCAGTTATCTTGATTGCTATAGTCCAACTATCCAATCAACGATTTCAGGTACTATTGAATATAATGATTACTATAGTCTAACTATATAATCAACTATAATTTTGATTATTTAAATTCAAATATATTGATTACTATAATCCAATTATATAATCAACTATAAATTGAAGTAGTTTTAATACAGTCCAACTGTTTAATTTAAAACAACGATATTAGTCCAACTAATATATATTTAAGTAATGACGAAAAATTGAAATGAGCGCGTATTGGCAAGTATCTAAACGAAATTGCAAATTTAATACTTACCTCCCACTATTTTTCGGCGAGCCTCTAACCCTCTGTTGAGTACTCGGGAAACCTTGTTTCCTAGTGGGGTAGGATCCCGTTAAATAACACACAACCTTGACTTTGGCCAACAAGCTGTATGATATTTAACTAGGTAGATCTCTAAGATCAATTGGATCTAATCCAATTCCTAGATCCAGTAGGTGGACATCCAAGTCCGAAACATATATCTAATATATGCCAATATATCTAATATAATGCCTAACCTTTTTCCTCTGAATCAATTAAGCCTTGGCTTTGGCACAACAAACTTAATGATTCCAGTTAAGCGGGACCCATTGACCTTGGAAAGCTTCGTAATCGATGTCGATGGACAATAAGTGATCTTGACTTTGGCCAAAAAATCACAACTTGGACAAGACATGCGATATGGAACAAAGCCTTCATGATTCAAACACATTCGTGATGGACAAATGTCTTGACTTTGGCCAACAAACCAGTGCCAATCTTGGATCTTGAGAATGAATCATTCAATGGAAGAAAAAAACGCTTAATATTTGTTGAGGGTTTTTCGCGTAATTGGCAACCAATTAATTATCTTTGATTATGTCTCATCATACACCCTTAAACATGCATTCTAAAAGCATAATAAGGCGCGATAAATAAATTAATAATGATATGCGGATGGATATTTAAAACAACTTGTTCCTAGAACAAATCTCTCCATTTCATCTCTCTCGCTAGCACAAATCTTACTTCTACCCAATTACATAACACTTCTAAAGAAACCTCATTTACATTGAGGGGAATAGGTTAGAAGAGAAATACAAAGAGTCAAGAGGTAATAGGCTGGACGCGCAGGTCCAATTTAATAAATTCTAAATTTATTACGACAAATTCCAAATTTCACTCACCCATCTAATATCCATCTGATATACATTATTCATACATCACATCCATGTATTCACATAAAGCATGTTATCAATCAATCTAATCCAATTAATTAATTTGAAATTAATGACCATCCAATGTTGAAATAACGATTTGATTTGCGTGAGTCCAACTCGTTTTAAGAATAAGTACTCAAAGTACGAATTCTTGAATTATATTAAACTACAATATTAAATCTAATTTAATTTGTATTCAATACTAATTCTTTATTTAATTCCAAATTAAATAATTACACTTTTTAATGTGCCTTTACGACTTAGATTATAAATCTAATCTTTACGGGTCTCAAAGCCCAATTAACATCCAATTTCAATTTAATTAAAGTCTAATGGGCTTTCAATTAATTAATAAGGCATGGACTTTGGCAACCAAAGCCCAATAAGGAATCACCATTTGCCAAAAATCAATTTAGGCCCATTAGGCCCAATTAAAATATTAAAGGTCCATTATATTATATTTGGACTTTATGGATATGGTTTTGGGCCCAATTGGATCCAACCAATTAACCTAAACCAAACTTGGCCCAACCAAGCCCATTAAGCCCAAATACAACTTTAAAAGCCCAATTCCAAATTTAGCCCAACTAATTAAATTACAAAATTCCAAATTTCACAATTTAATTAACTAAAGTGTATAAGCCATAATTAATTACTCAAATTAACATTTCCAAAATACTAATTTAATCAATTAATCATGCTAATCTTCATCAACACATGTCCAACATTATTGAATCAAAAAATCATCTCATTTCCATGCTTATAACTCACGACAATTTAGGGTTTTTCAAATTCGATTTCGATTTTAATCCAATTAAATCCTAAATCAATTTATCCCAAGTCTTTCAACTCATCCAATGATCAAAAAACAAAAATCACCATGACATTAGGGCATTGCTAACTTTCGGCCAAGCCTACTAGTTTGGGGAAAATTAATCCAATTCAATTTTCATCAAATTGATCACATATAACTCCAAGTTATCATCATTCAAGCATACTCAATCAATCAATTTTATCAAATCATGCTCAAATCAATTTTACCCAGATTTTACCCTAAATCAAATTTCATGCTTAATCAAGGCTCTTGATACCATTGTTGGGTTTTCTAGGTTATCCCAAGATCATATTAAGCGATGAAAAGTGTGAATACATCAAAGTAAAGTTGCGAAATACTCACTTTGATCGGCTTTTGCGATGCGAAGAACAACAAAAAAATTTCCTTGAAGCTCTCGGCCAAGGTCCTTCTTTGTGCTCCATTTGTTTCGGTCAAGGTCCTCCATGGTGGTCCTTCAAGCTCCAAGCTTTAAGGTGATTCCATGCTCATGAATGGGTTTCCGTATCACCTTTAAATGACCCTTGGATGTGCTAGCACCTTTTATTTTGAAACAAAATCAAGAACCATTAAGCCCTAGGCTCACGGCAAACAAGAGAGAAAATGGTGAAGGCCATTCGGCAATGAGAAGAAAAGGAGAGATAGATGTGTGTTTGTTTCTAAACCCAACTCAAACTAATACCAAAGTCTCTACCAAATTTGGTAAAAGCTTTTCCAAAAAGCTAAAAACAATTTTGGAGGCAAAATGGCATTTATTGCCCACAACCACCAACATCATGAATAATGACTGGTTGTCAATCACCAAAAGGTGACTTGACGTCCCTCACTTAAAGTGACAAGTGATGTGACGCGTGATGTGACTTGTGGGCCACACTTAAATTCAAAATGCGAGTGGGCCCGCAAACACTCACGGGCTCGGGTTCGATAATTCTGAATTAATGAATTTTCTGTTGCGACGTAATTAAATCAAATTTAATTAAATAATTATGCCTACCAAAATTACTATTCATGTCGCTAGCGAATTAATTCTAAATTAACTCGTTCGCCCGAATTAAAATCTAATTTTAATTCCACGTCGAAATCCAATTCGTATAATATATCAAATATATTATTTTATCGATTAATTCCAAATTAATCGTTCTCTCTCTTTAAATAATATTTTATCCCAGATAAAATATCTCCGTAATTAATCCTAGATTAATTTTCTCTCACTCATTATTAATCCTAGATTAATTATGTCCTAGTTATACGTCATCGGTGAATCTTCGGGAAGCGACCCATGAGATCCCTGGATATGTTGGCAGAAAATCCGGTCGTCGGACTATCCGAACACGTACGTACCTAGTACTACGTTTTTACCGATTTACAAGAAATGGTTGGCTTCTAGCAAAGCACCGTGCCTACCTAATTCTCCATAAATATTCTTAAAGGAATATTTAATCTATATCAGACGTAGTATACGTAATATTGCGTATTGCGATCTAGTATCGGATGTCACATGCTAGGCCTAGGGCTGGAATTGTGTCTGCCCCGTACGAAGCACATATCGGATCTCTGGTAACTAGTCTCTATAATCTGATAACTATGACCTTGTCATATTATCCCGATAGCTGCAGCATATAAGAGCACCAGTTCCGTATCCTACGTGATCATCATCTCCACTATGACTGGAGTGATACTTCCATCTTGACATGACACCCAATACACTACGATTCTCAATATACCCAGAAGAGGCGTACACAGAATCTGTTAAAGCCCTGGACGACCATAACCAAAGTATATTGATTGTCGCAAGTATTAGCGGTGCAAGTCTCAAGTTAAGACCAAATACATCTACCCTGATTCAGACTTCCATAGACATATAGTCATACTACCAATGGAATTCCGAGGGGTCTATCCAGAGCGAAGCTGTTTCCATACCATCGGTAAACACAACCTCCTATTACACTTGCATGAGTATCCAATACTCAAATATATGAGAACTATGCCTTTATTCTCCCATAACATGCACAAGTGCAATACTAGTCTAGTCTGCATTATCGATGTCCAATCTTGATAATACTACGACTAGGGATGTTTTAATGATTAAACCTTCATGGATTGATACTGTCTCATATCTTATCAATCCGGAACTAATCATATGGACTTTTATCATTTATGTATCCCGGTAATCTAATTACAAATGATAAAAGAGCAATTTCCTTTGTCACATAGTTAATTTATACAACAACACAATGTTCTGTACAAATAGTGATGCTATGGGTCATAATTGTCCAACAAAATGCTCAAAAGTAAGTTTTGATTCAAAAACATATAAGTAAATATAGTTTGAGAGAATGGTCAACTCATAGATTTGGAATCGGACTGGTACTATTCGATTTTGTCAAAGGTCCACTCATAGATTTGGAATCGGGCTGGTACTATTCCACTTCATCGAAGAGAATTACAGTTCATGCCGATAGTCTATAATCAACGAATTTAGTTAGAATATAATTCGTGGTATAAGCTTCAGAACTATTGTTGAGTTGATATGAGACCCTTAGGGTGGCCTCTAACATTCTAGGATGAAATTGGAATGGTTAAATCTGATTCTAGAAATTGGTCGCACGTCGCGACTCTAGCCCCCTAGCGTCTCGATGTGCACACGGACCGAGCTAAGGCAGAGAGCTTCCTCTGTCTCCGCATCGCGATGCTCACAAGATAGAACTGAAATAGAGAGCATCTTCAAGCTCGGCGTCGTGACTCTAGCACATACGCGTCGCGACGCTGGACTGATTTCGGGCCATCATTCATTTCTCCCTAGCCAATTCCCAAGTGCAATTCCAACACCATCATACTAACACATTTACTTAGACAATTATCTAAACTTCAATTCAACTTGACATAACCCATTTAATATCATCAACCCAAGCATAACCTTTTATTATAGTATTATCAAATCACAAAACACAATACTTCATCACATTCATACACATAAGAACTTCATTCCATGTTAATACTATTACAACTCCTTCCAAAATGCATGCTAATAATGCTCTCAATGCTAATTAAGCAAATCCAAACTCTATGGCATGTAAGGTGCAAATTTGAGGTTTTATTTTATTTGCTCAAAACTGAAAATTGAGAAGATAGAAAAATAAATGAAGCTTACCATGCTTGTAATGAAGCTTGAATGGATCAAAATTACTTGAAGAAATGAAGATGAGAAGAAAAATTGGCATGAGACGGCTCTCATACAAGCCCTTCACGTTTTTGATAAAGAAGAGAGTGAATAGTACCTTATTTATAGGCAAAATACTGATTTTTTATTTTAAATTGAGTGATCCAAAATTTTCCACATTACTCTTTATAAACTTAACTCGAAATTTACTGTAGAATCCAGTGAAATTGCTATTTTTGACTTGATTCTGATTTGGATTCGGAAAACGTCTAGTTTCAACATTGTAGGTTTTGGTCTTAGCTTTTTGATGATATTAAAATCATAAAAATCAGAGATCGTATGAAAAAATTATGCCTCAAATACTAAGGGCTGTGTGGAATGAAACATAAGCTAAATTCCGTATCGGAGCTGCAAGGAATTTGTCGAATGTCCAAAAAGTAATTTCATGAACATATATATGTTTGAACATGATTTACATCATATATTTTTCCATCCATGATTTAGTAGTCGTCGGGATTGCCACGGTGTTACAGATCACATACAAAATCAATGATATTCTATAGTCAAAGGATCACATATGCTACTTGACTCGAGGAGATTCCTATTGACGGTGGTTTGTTCTTCCAACTATTAGGAATCACCTATGAGTCATTCAGTATTCACTCCAATGAATACCCACAAGTCTATACGAGCTTCCTTTACTCATGGTATATCGGGTTAAACCATTGGAACTCCAATTCCAATATACGACATGTGCTAGTCTTATAGGTTATAGGAATTCGACCGTATTCCAAAACCAACGACTATGAATATCTACTTTAAGAATAGTTTATAATAGTAATATTAACTCAATGTCGGACCACCCAATATCCAGTATTACTACATGACTATTCTAAGGTTGATGGTATTTTTAGCATATTTATATATCAATCTAATATGCATAAGGACATTACCATTAACAAGGTTTAAAATGAAAATATAGTTATTTTACTAAAAAATAATAAAATATAATGTACAATATATTATTCGGATTGGCGCTCCAAGTACCAACTCCCACTTGCTTAGTGTCAATCCGGATGGTACCGAAGTCTTATCTCATCCACATATTTATCGACTAACTTAAGAGGTAAGGCATTAGTAAGCATGTATGCTATGTTGTCTTATCCTTGAACCTTTAAGACCACTATGTCTTTTTGTGTAATAATCTCTCTAATCATGCGATATTTATTTTCCACGTGTTTAGACTTGGAATGCGCTCTCGGCTCCTTAGTTTGCGCAATGGCTCCGCTATTATCACAGTATAGTGGGATCGAATCCCAATACTTGGCACAATGCCAAGTTCTATAATAAAATATCTAATCCAAACAGCTTCCTTAGAAGCTTTCGAACCCGCTATAAATTCCGCCTCAGTGGTGGAATTAGCCGTTGAGCCTTACTTTGAACATCGCTAACTAACCACACCGTCATTAAGGGTAAATATATACCCGGATATAGACTTTCTATCATCCAGATCTCCCTGGAAATCGGAGTCTGTATAACCCTTAACTTGTAGCATATCTTCTCCATATATGAGAAACTTATCCTTAGTATCCTTAAGATATTTCAAGATATATTTCACGACTGTCCAATGATCATTACCCGGATCATATTGTTATCAGCTAGTAACACTGACGCTGAATCTGATGTCGGCTCTTGTACATAGCATAACATACATAATGCTTCAAATACAAGAATCATATGGCAAGTTAGACATTCTAACTCTCTCTTCCTTCATCTGAGGTGCCATTTTCTTCGAAAGATTTATGATGTGTCGAAAATGTACATTTATTACCTTGCAGTTGGTAAAATCATATATAACATTTTATCTATGTACGTGGATTGCGACAACCCTATAAGCTTCCAAACTCTATCCCGGTAGAGCCTCATACCCAATATATAGGAAACTTCACCCATGTCTTTCATGGAAAAGTTCTTGCAAAGGTAGGCTTTCACATATTGCATCAATCCTATATCATTTCCAATGGTAAGGATATCGTCTACATATAATACAAGGAATATTATAATACTCCCACTAACTTTCTTACAAACACACGATTCTTCCTCGTTCTTAATGAATCCAGATAATCTAATTATCTCTTTAAAATAATGATTCCAACTTCGGGAAGCCTGTTTAAGTCAATAAATAGACATCTTGAGCTTACAAACTATGTTTGAAGTTTCACTGGATACGAAATTTTCTGGTTGTTCAATATAAATATCCTACTCGAGGAATCCATTTAGAAAGCGGTTTTCACATCCATCTGCCATATCTCATAATCATCATATGCAGCAATGGCTAAAAGAATCCTAATGGATTTTAGCATGGCTATTGGTAAAAATATTTCCTCATAGTCAATCCTAGGCCATTGAGTGTAACATTTCTCTATCAGTCGGGCCTTAAAGGTTTCCACCTTTCCATCAGGCCCTTACTTCCTTTTATAAGCCCATTTACAACCAATAGGTTTAACTCATTCAGGGAGTTCAACTAAATCCAGACTTGATTGTCATACATAGAATCCATCTCGGACTTTATGGCTTTCTGTCATTTTCTCGAATCGATATCCAATATCGCTTGTTTATACGTAGCTGAATCCGTTTCCTTCAAGAGGAAAACATCAAGGCTCACATCATATGTTAAAAACAATCTCTCAAGAGACCTTGATATTTTATTCGACTTACGCAGAACCTGTGTTGTAGATCCTACACCTAGTTGGATCTTTGGTTCCATCTCAAGTTCCTCAATATTGCGATCAAACTCATCGAGTTCAATATTTCTATAATTCCCATGTTCTATCAAAAATTCATTTTAAAAAAAGTGACAAAATCATAGAATTGATATCCCAAAGAATTTTCAGGATATCCAACGAACCTATATTTATACCCCATGAGTTCTAGTTTATCCTGATGTGTAACTATAACGTATGCATGACAACCCCAAATCTTTAAATATTTAAGATTTGGATTTCTACTGTACCATATCTGATATGGAGTCGTAGACACAGGTTTCGATGGAACCCTATTAAGAATATGGGCATCAGTAAGTAAAGCATAACACTATTAAGTATAACTCATCATAGATCATACCATATCCAATATAGTATGATTTCTCCGCTTAGACACACTATTGTGTTGAGGAGTTCATGGTGGGCTATATTGGGCGAGAATCTCATTCTCCCTTAAATAACATCTGAATTTGTCGCTCATAAAGTCACCACCTCGATCTGATCAAAGGCACTTGATGAATTTAGTAGTTTATTTTTCTTATTCATTTCAGAATATTTTGAAATTTTGAAATATTTCTGATTTATGTGTCATCAAATAGACATATCCATATCAGAACTTATCATTCGTGAAAGTCACGAAGTACGTTGAATTATCATGAGCGAAATGATTTAATGGACCACACACATCACTGTGTACTAGCTCCAATAAATCTTCAGTACTATGTCCAACACCAAGAAATATGGCCTCTGTCATTTCCCTTGGATACATGACTTACAAATCAGATAAGGATCTAAGGTGATATCTTCAATCAAACCATCCTTAACCAATTTTGATAGACGTCTAACATATATGTGGCCAAATCTCATATGTAATAATTCAGTATTATTTAATTCAGATCTTTTACTTGTATTTTCCTCTACATTAAATACATTTCGATATGTTTCCAAAATATAATGACCGTTAGACAAAGAACATTCACATGTCAAATATTTGTCTTATCATATAAACATAAAACACCATCTTTAATGTCTATTTTATATCTCTTTTATCCAATATCGGTAACGATATTATTTATCTGATAAGAGAGGGTACATAATAACAATCATGTAAAATTAATTTACTTCTATTATGGAGATCTAGAACAATCGTTCATATATCTTTGACATCCAATGTCTCGCCATTCCTAACTTTAAGCTGGATCTCATGTTTGTTCAGCCTTCTTTTAACTCTCATGGCTTTCATGAAGTTGTAAATATGAGTGGAACTACCGGTGTCTAACACCCAACCACTATTTGCATCTAAGGCTAATGAGATTTAAATAATAGGAAAAATACAATGCGTATCGGGGTTCCTGATTTTCCTTTCAGCTCTGGATAATCACGTTTCCAGTGTCCTTACTTTTGGCAATGTAGACATGCATCACGAGCTACAAGCGGTCTTGCATTTTGTTTCTTGGAGTATTTCTGCCTATTTCCCACTTTAATCTTCTTAGAATTCCTAGAAGTCTTTAAAGAGCTTACTCCACCATAGAGTTACAAAGTGGGATTGTCATTCTTCAAATCATGCTCCGCCATGCGTAATATGTTATGAAGTTCTTCATATATGGTTTTCATCGAATGCATCACAAAGCTAACATATCTCAATTATTTTGACTCAAAGACAAAGCGGATGGTCATAACATACTATAAGTAGATTGAGGTTCTTTTTAGTTTATTGGAATCCAAAACCCGTGCTAATGGATTTACGGAAACCTTCTACAAGACAATAATTAAACAAACAGAACATTTTCATTTTAATATAAAAACACTAACATGATCATGAATTTTAAATCTATTAGTGCCCTCCCACTACTTTACGTAATTTCGTAATCTTCTTTAACGGAAAAATAGAAATTTGACAATCCAAATTTCAAAACGGGAAGTGAATCCCATGATATTTACTCAAACCTCATGATAATGACAGTCTTGGCCTTCATAAACTCATTTGGTAGACCTCAAAGGTCAATCACATTGTAGGCATTGCATTTTCGCATGTGAAACCCGATGATGAGTCTCAGTTGGAGGCACTACCTTTTTAGCTAAGGATATTGCGGGAAACAGAGGTCGGAAGGGGAAATTCAGAATAAGTACGTCATCAAGTTCATTTCACAAGTTCACTGTCCTCGTTAGTGCTGCGTTCGTTACTTCGTTCGAACGTCAGGCAGATTGCGGACGTTCGTGTAGCGTTCGAATGGGCGTTCGAACGGAGTCGGTATTTCTGGTTTTGCTGCTAGCCTCGCACCCCAGCCCAATTAGCCCCCCAAAGCCCATAAAACACATCCCAATTAATAAAACACATTTAAAACACATGGGAAATTAAATTAAATATTAAATAAAATAATTAAATCATATACCAAATTAAAATAAAACAAATAAAATCTAAATAATCATCTACCAAAATAATAAAAATATTTACACAAATTAGAGAAATTTCATGCCTAATTAAATCACTCATAACCAATTTAAAGATATTGACTTCCTAATTTGAACCAAATTTGTCCCCCAATCAAATATATATTTTCCTTTTATGACACTAATTAGATATTACAAATCCCTATCCATGCAAACCCTAATGGACAACTATATAAACAACAACAATTTGGTCTCTCTCCTCTCACGCAGCTCATTCACGGCAGAACCACAACAAAAGAAAAACAAAAGACTCACGGCAACATGTAACTACCCTCACCCTCACGTTCATCAACACACCCTAGCATTCCACGCCTCAAGCCTCCATCCATTGCCTTTGCTCCACGCCATACTTCACGCATAAACCATTAACCTGACTCAAAGCCTTCACTTCACTCCCAAAGTCACTCGATGCCCTGCGCCACCTTCACAATCAACGCAAAACAGCTCACCCCTCAGCAACGCAAAGCCACGAACCCACGCACTCAGCCTCTGCCTTCACCCCTAGCGTAGCGCCTAGCCACACGTCTCTTATTTCACCAAAAACGTGCCCCCACTCATGATTGTCATGTTGAAATGAATGTTGTGGCCCTTGAGTAGATAAATATGCATGAATTTGAGATGTTGTATGTTGTGGCTTTGGGATAAAATGAGAGATGTGTCAACTCTCACGGTATATCGGATGGAAACCCAGATGTAAATTCCGTAGCCGAATCCGAATGGACGGTAGTGCGGTCTGTACTTGGGATACAACTCCACGTACCGCTTGAGTAAACGGCACCTTCTTTTGTTTCATGTTGCTTTGATTTATTTATTTATTTTTCGTCACTTGAATTCTACATGTTGCTTATTTATGTATGATTCAATCGAGCGCATGGGCTTAGTAAGTGGAATGAAAGATCCCCTATGGGGAGGGGTTAAAGCCTTTTACCACGATGCTTCGCCGCGCCGATTGATGTGTGTTCGGTTGAATGCAAGATACGTTCAATCGGGCATACTACGTTCGATATTATTGCTTTTAATTCTTTGTATGCATGATTCAATCAAGCGCATGGGCTTAGTAAGTGGAATGAAAGATCCCCTAAGGGGAGGGGTTAAAGCCCTTTACCATGATGTTTTGCCGCGCCGGTTGATGCGTGTTCGGTTGAATGCAAGATACGTTCAATCGGACATACGGCGTTTGATATTATTGCTTTTAATTCTTTGTATGCATGATTCAATCAAGCGCATGGGCTTAGTAAGTGGAATGAAAGATCCCCTATGGGGAGGGGTTAAAGACCTTTACCACGATGCTTTTGTTGGACAAAATGACCCATAGCGTCACTATTTGCACAGATCATTGTGTTGTTGTAGCAAATTAACTATGTGACAAGGAAATTGCACTCTCATCATTTGTGATTAGATCACCATAGATATATAAATAAAGAGAGGTCCCTATGATTAGTACCTGGACTGAGAATGATATGAGACAGTATCAGTCCCCGAAGGTTTAATCATTAAATATCCCTAGCCGTAGTATTATCGAGACTGGACATCGATAATGCGGAATAGGCTAGTATTGCACTTGTGCGCGTTTGTGAGGGCACAACGGCATAGTTCTCATATATATAAGTGTTGGATACTTATGCAAGTGCGATAGGAGGTCGTGTTTCACCGATGGTACGGGAAACAGCTTCGCTCTGGATAGACCCCTCGGAATCCCATTGGTATTATGACTATGTGTCTATGGGAGGCCGAAATCAAGGTAGGTGTGTATGGTCTTAACCTGAGACTTACATCGCTAATACTTACGATAATCGATAGACTTTGGTCTTGGTGGTAGGGGACTTTAAACTGGTTCTGTGTACACCATTTCTGGGTTTATCAGAGAGTCGTAGTGTATTGGGTGTGATGTCAAGACGGAAGTATCACTTCAGTCATATTGGAGTTGATGTCACGCAGGATACGGTACTAGTGCTCTTGAGTGTTGCGCAACCAATCGGGATATTGTGACCAGGTCATGTATATCCGATTATAGAGACTATGTTACCAGACATCCGATATGTGCTTCGGACGGGGGAGACACTTATCCACCCCCAGCCCTAGCACGTGATTATCCGATACTGGGCCGATATACACAATACTACGGTATACTACGCTTGATACAGATATATATTCCTGTAAGAATATTTCTGGAGAATTGGGTAGGCATGGCGCTTTGCTAGAAGCCAACCTTGTCTTGTAAATCGATATAAACGTAGTACGAGGTACTTACGTGTTCGGATAGTCCGACGATCGTATTTACTGCCAACCATATCCGGAGATCTCATGGGTCGCTTCCTGAAGATTCACCGATGACGTATGACTCGCACTTTGATTAATCTGGGATTAATTAGAAGAGAGAGAGATAGAATTAATCTGGGATTAATTCGATGAGAGAGAAAATTAATCTGGGATTATTTACGGAGATATTTTATCTGGGATAAAGTATTAATTAAAAGAGAGAGAGCGATTAATTTGGAATTAATCGATAAAATAATATATTCGATATATTATTAGAAATTGGATTTTGACGCGGAATTAAAATTAGATTTTAATTCGGGCGAGCGAGCGAATTAATTTAGAATTAATTCGTTAGCGACGTGAATAGTGAATTCGCTAGGCGTAATCATTTAATTACGACGCGATAGAAAATTCGTTAATTTGGAATTAGCGAACCCGGGCCCGAGAGTGATTGCGAGCGCATTCGCATTTCGAATTCGAGCGCGAAACGCGAGTCACATCAAGCGTCAAATCGTTTGTCACATCATGCGTCAAATCAATTGTCACTTTGAGTGATGTGATATGACATGTTGTCACTTTATTAAAGTGACATGATGTGAATAAAGAAATGTGATTGTTTGAAAGTTGATAGGACTTGTGTATATATATTTTATTCATTTACTTGGTAAATGGAATAAAGATATATGTATATAAAAATCATTTTCTCTCTCTTGGACCGTGTGTAGTACACGGTTTTTGGCAAATCTTTGTGCCATTCACGTGACTCTTGCTTGTTCACGTTTTTGGCCTAATTTTGAGACTAGATTCATGTGACACTCTCTCACTTTCTTTTGGTCTTCACGGTTTTAGGCAAATTGGAGCCAAAAACCTTCCATCTTCTCTCTCGGTCTTGGACCGTTTTTCTTCTCCTTCTTGTTCTGTTTTCTGCCGAAAATGGAGAAGCAAGATAATGATTTTTGTGGCAAATATCAAGTGCTAGCACACCTTGAGCATACATAGGTGATAGGGAAGTGTCTTCATGAGCTTGGAAAGCTTGAAGCTTTGAGCTTCAATGGAGTCTTGCATGGCCGATTCTTGGAGGTTAAAGGAGGACTCAAATCGCACAGCCCACTGCAAGGAGAAGGTACTGCCGAGCTCTATGGAGGATCAAAATCGCACCTTGTTCTTCAAACATCAAAACCGAATTCGATGTGAGTTGATTCCGCCATCTCCTTTGATGTGTTCATATGTCGTTTTTATGCTTTGTTTGTGATCCTTGGGACTTGATTTGAACTCTTACAATGGTATCTAGAGCTATTGTTGCATGAAAACCGAATTAGGGTTCTTGAGCAAATTTGGGGCTTTTTGATTTTGGCTTGATTCCGTCTAATTGATTGTTTGAGGATGATTATATATGATTGAATTTGAGTTGTATGTAATCAATTTGATAAAAAAAATTGATTGGATTGATTTTCCCCAATTTGCTTATTTTTTGTCAAAACTTTAATTTGGGTAAACTCGATTTAGGCATGATTTGGTTGAATGGTTTGATGCGTTATGCTTGAATGAGGTTGAATTGAAGTTGTGCATGATCAATTTCAAGAAAATTGGATTAGATCAATTTTCCCCAATTCTTAAGGTTGAAATGAAACTTGAAATTGGTAAAAATGTGTTTAAGCATGTTTTAATTGCATTAGATGTTTAAGTATGCTTAGAACATGTTTAATTGAGATTGTGTGTGATCAATTTCATGAAATTGAATTGGATTCAATTTTCCCCAAATTGGATGCTTGGCCGAAAATTGGAAGAACCTAATGTCTTGGTAATTTTGTTTTGTTTGATCATTGGATGACTTAAAACAATTGGTTAATGATGTTTTGAAGTTCAATTGGATTGAATTTTGATTTGGAACATTTTTCCTTTAAAGGCGGCTTGGCCGATTTTAAAGAACATGAAATTCTTTGTGATTTTGTTGTTTTAATTCATTGGATGAATTGAATTGATTTGGGAAATTAAGATTGTGGACTCAATTGGATTGAAACCGAATCGAATTGAAAAACCCCTAATTGCCGAGACTTGATAGCATGTTAATTGGGTTTGATTTTAATTGAATTGTGTTGGACACTTTTTGGTTGTTAAAGTGCTTGATTATTAGGCTAATTGATATTTTAGAAATGTTAATTGGGTAATTGATTGTGTATTACACTTAGGTTAATTAATTGTGAAATTTGGAATTTTATAAGTTAATTAATTTGGGCTTGATTTTGAAATTGGGCTTGTTAGGTTGTAATTGGGCTTTTGGGCTTTGTTGTAACAAAGTTGGGTTTAGGCAAAATTGGTTGGATCCAATTAGGCCCAAAACCGAATCCAAAAGGTCCAATTATGATTTAATGGACCTTAATTATTTAATTGGGCCTAATGGGCCAAAATTATTTAAAGGCTTATGGGGTAACTCCCGGATTGGATTTTGGTTGTTCGGTTTGACCCGAGTTGACCAAAAGTCCACGCCTATAGAAATTAATTAAAAGCCCATTGGACTTTAATTAAATAAAACATTAGATGTTAATCGGGCTTTGAGACCCGTAGCGATTAAATTTGGAATTTAAGTCGTAAAGGTTCGTTAATAAAGGTGTAATATTTAATTTGGAATTAAATAATGAATTAGAATTAAATACGTATTAAATTGGATTTAATTATGTAATTTAATTTAATTCGTAGAAATTGTACTTTGAGTACGTGTTTGCAATACGAGTTTGACTCGAACAAAATCAAATCTTTGTTTGAACATTGGATGATCACTAATAATCAAGATTAATTAATTTGATTGATTGATTGATAACATGCTTGTATGAATACATGGTTGTGATGTTTGAATAATGTATATCGGATGGATATTAGTCGGGTTGGGCGATTTTGGAAATTGTAATAAATTTGATTTATTAAATTGGACCTGCGTGTCCAGCCTTATCTCCTATTTCTTTGTATTCTCTTCTCACCTATTCCCCTCCATGTAAAAGAGGTTTCTTTAGAAGTGTAGTAAAACGGGTAGAAGTAATACTAGTGCTAGCTTGAGTGAGAAAGGGAGAGATTTGATCTAGGATCAATGTAAATTATCCATCCGCATATCATTATTATTTTATTTTCATATATGCTTTATTATGTATTTAGAATGCATGTTTAAGGGTGTATGATGATGAGACCTTAACAAAGATAATTAAATTGGTAGCCAATTTGCACGCAAAAAACCCTCGTTTTATATTAAGCAAATATCCTTCCATTGAATGATTCTTGTTCAAGATCCGAAGTTGGCATTGGTTTTTATTGACCAAAGTCAAGACCTTTGTCAATCAAGGATGTACTTGAATCATGAGAGTTTTGTTGCATATCGGTGTCTTGTCCAAATCGTGATTTTTATTGGCCAAAGTCAGATCACTTTTTGTCCAATGACATTGATTACAAAACTTTCCTCCTCGTCAATGGGTCCAGCTTAACTGGAATCATTAGGTTTGTTTTTGGCCAAAGCCAAGGCCTAGATGATTCAGAGGATAGGGTTAGGAAAATGTAATGGATACATTGACATTATACATATGTTTCGGACTTGGATGTCCACCTAACCGGATCTAGGAATTGGATGAGATCCAATTGATCTGTGAGATCTACCTAGTTAAATAGCATACAGCTTTTTATTGGCCAAAGTCAGGGTTGTGTGTTATTTAACGGGATCCTAGCCCACTAGGAAACACGGTTTCCCGAGTACTCCACAGAGGGTTAGAGGCTCGACGAAAAATAGTGGGAGGCAAGTATTGAATTTGCAACATTCGTTCGAATACTCGCTAAACACGCTCATTTAAATTATTTCGTCGTTATATTAAATGTTAGTTAGACTAATATTTAAATTGTTGTTTTAATAAACAGTTGGACTGTATTATACTTGATTATATATAATTGGATTATATTAATCAATATATTTGAATTAATTAATTTCAGTTTACATTTGATTTTATAATTGGATTATAGTAATCAATGTAATTGAGGTTAATTAATTTGGATTATATTTGATTATATAGTTGGACTATTATATCATTATAATAATATATATAGTACCACTAATCGTTGATTAAATAGTTGGACTATTGTAATCAAGATAAGAAATTAAAAAAATTGGATATTTAAAATATAATCTGGGATTAAAAATATTTTAAATGATTTAATTTTCAAATTGGGAATAAATAATAGGTTACTTTATTTGATAAATAAACTTATTATACGTTGCCCCAAAATTAAGCAAATAGTAGAGCATAAAATCTTTGGAAGATTTATGTGATGATGACTTTAATGCTTAATTAATATACTTATAATAAATCTATCTTTAGATTTAAAAGTATTAAAATTGCAATTAATAATTCTTGGAGAATTAATTGACTATTCTAGTGGAGAAAAGTCAAAGTTTGCAATTGGGCATGTAGCACAAGGTGCACATCGTTTCGATATTCCGAAACCCAAGGCTTGGCCAAAGGTTTGTGAAATATTGAAAAAGGATAATTGACATATCCCAAAGTGACTACCATTTGGATATGGAAAACACGAAGGAATTAAAGAAAGGGCGAGGCTCTAACTTTAAATATGTTTGTCTTAGTTATGTTCACAGCTAGTATTGAAATTAGATTTTAAATACTTAGTGTGGTACATAAAATATATGTATTGATATTCAGAATCTGCTTTGAGCAGGATACTGACTTCAAGCTGAGATTCCTCTGCGAATCGGAAACGGGACGAAAGTCGCTGTTTCGACCGTAGATACCTAAGTTTAGGAACTAACCTGGGGTGTGTACTTAAATTAGGAACTGTTATAATGTAACTAGTTTGACTAGAAACATTATCTCTTTATCAGTGTTTAACCCACTGCGGTGAACCTTTATATTCCAAAACACTAAAGTGTTTTATTATATAAAGATGATACTGAGATAAATACATTAGATGTAAATAACAGAATTTATATTTTGAATATAATAAAATCTCAAACATATAAATGACAAATAAATAGCTCAAATTGATTTGATCAATAGAGACTTATTTATGGCATTGTTGTCTAGGACACAATTAAACTAGACACGTCAGTTAGACGGTGTGTCCGAACTAAAACCAAGTTTTGTTGGACATAATTAGGTTTTTCGCGAGTCGCTCTGAGCTACTGTTTCCTTCAACAGGATATGTATTAACAGTGCAAAACTTATTTAGAATAAGGTTCCACATAAATCTGTTTGACAGATATCATATAGGATATGAACAGGAAAGAAGCGAGGTTTCTCATTCCTGATAATTTGGGTATGCCAGGCATACAGTTTGGATGATACCAAACTAAGAACCCAAATTGGATTAGTGCCAATATAGGTTATCCTAAGGGAAACCATAAGTATAGTACTTATAAATCCCACATGAGAACAATGTGATTGTTGCTCACCATGCGGTTTTCCTGAGAGGAATACCGATATGCAGTGGTCAGTGGGAGGATAGTGATACTCGATGAAAAATCGGAGTAATACTATTCAAAGCACGAAGTCCTTAATGGAACACAAACAATTCATCTATGATGAATCTGTACCATTAATCTTCAAATACACAAGAAATCGGTAGATCGGATAGAGTCAGAAAACAACCTAGGGTATGGGTTTCTGATCTAACCTCATTAAGATGTCAATCTTATGAAGGTATATCCACCGACTACGTTTAGAGGAAGTGATACGAGGTATCACTCCCTATTATGGCAAAGTGCCATAAGTCCAAAATGGATTCCATGTTTAACAACTATTTTGGATACTAGTTGTTGTACCACAAAGCATTGTGCCTATTGGTACATTATACGTCTTCAAGGAAGACATACATGGATGGCAACATACCAACGTACAAAGCTAGGCTTTTGACGGAAAGGTATCGTTATCAACATTGTGTTTAAACGGTTCAACCTTTTACCTGTTGCCATGGTAAATCCATTTTGAAGATGCTTGTTGATAACTGTATATTTCATTTATGAAATATGTCAGTTACAAATCAAAATCGCTTTCCTGAAAAGGAAACCTTTTGGAGAATGTTTATAACATTCTGACGATTTTGTATAACCGACAAACAAGGTTTGCGGATTATTCAATCCATGTTTGGATTGAAGCAAGCATAAGGTTCTTGGAACTGACGTTTTGAAATAATCATAATAGTTTATGATTTGACTCAAAACGAAATAATTCTTGTGTATATAAGGAGGTTAGTGGGAGGGCGGCACTGACAGTAAAAAATTCCCATAAAGCTATTGTCGAAAGCTTGGCTTTCATAGAAATTCTCCGTAGAATTCTGGGGAGTAACAACCTTTATTCAAGGAATAAAGATCTACTGAGATAGATTTGGAGTTGTTAACACTCTCTTGGAAATTGTACATTTAAAATGTACTTGTATTGGTGTCTCATACGCTTCGGGCATATGGAGTCACAATCGGGTCAATCCAAGTGATAGTCACTGGATTGAAGATTAAGAACATCTGTTAGTATCTGAGAGAACTAAAGATGCTATCTTAAACTATGGAGATGGAGAACTTGAAGTGACTGGGATCACTGCTGCAAGTTTCCAAACCGGTAAATACTGCGGTACTATAAAGTTTGAACACTGGGACAGTGAGCTGGAAATCTTCCTAGCAAGATAACTGTTGCCGAATTAACAACAAATGCGGATTATTGCTGCAGCTGAGGCAGCAATAGAAGCCATTTGGATCGATAATAAATCTAATTAGATTAGATATAGTTCTGTTAGCAGCTGAGCTAGGCGTCAGCACAGGCTAAAGAATTAAAGGTCTCATCGACGATCCAGATATATACTTCTATATCATCTGATTCGTTCGGATCATACATCGTGGCGATGTGATGATCGTGTAAATCGCGTCAGACGATAATTAAGCAAATCCGCTGACGAAAACCTTTCCTCAGCAATTTGAGCGAACCGTACATAGTTCAGGTGTGGGACACTTGAGTGACTGGCTATGTGCCAAGTGGGAGATTGTTGGACAAAATGACCCATAGCGTCACTATTTGCACAGATCATTGTGTTGTTGTAGCAAATTAACTATGTGACAAGGAAATTGCACTCTCATCATTTGTGATTAGATCACCATAGATATAAATGAAGAGAGGTCCCTATGATTAGTACCTGGACTGAGAATGATATGAGACAGTATCAGTCCCCGAAGGTTTAATCATTAAATATCCCTAGCCGTAGTATTATCGAGACTGGACATCGATAATGCGGAATAGGCTAGTATTGCACTTGTGCGCGTTTGTGAGGGCACAACGGCATAGTTCTCATATATATAAGTGTTGGATACTTATGCAAGTGCGATAGGAGGTCGTGTTTCACCGATGGTACGGGAAACAGCTTCGCTCGGATAGATAGACCCCTCGAATCCCATTGGTATTATGACTATGTGTCTATGGGAGGCCGAAATCAAGGTAGGTGTGTATGGTCTTAACCTGAGACTTACATCGCTAATACTTACGATAATCGATAGACTTTGGTCTTGGTGGTAGGGGACTTTAAACGGGTTCTGTGTACACCATTCTCTGGGTTTATCAGAGAGTCGTAGTGTATTGGGTGTGATGTCAAGACGGAAGTATCACTTCAGTCATATTGGAGTTGATGTCACGCAGGATACGGTACTAGTGCTCTTGAGTGTTGCGCAACCAATCGGGATATTGTGACCAGGTCATGTATATCCGATTATAGAGACTATGTTACCAGACATCCGATATGTGCTTCGGACGGGGGAGACACTTATCCCCCCCCAGCCCTAGCACGTGATTATCCGATACTGGGCCGATATACACAATACTACGGTATACTACGCTTGATACAGATCTATATATTCCTGTAAGAATATTTCTGGAGAATTGGGTAGGCATGGCGCTTTGCTAGAAGCCAACCTTGTCTTGTAAATCGATATAAACGTAGTACGAGGTACTTACGTGTTCGGATAGTCCGACGATCGTATTACTACTGCCAACATATCCGGAGATCTCATGGGTCGCTTCCTGAAGATTCACCGATGACGTATGACTCGCACTTTGATTAATCTGGGATTAATTAGAAGAGAGAGAGATAGAATTAATCTGGGATTAATTCGATGAGAGAGAAAATTAATCTGGGATTATTTACGGAGATATTTTATCTGGGATAAAGTATTAATTAAAAGAGAGAGAGCGATTAATTTGGAATTAATCGATAAATAATATATTCGATATATTTAGAAATTGGATTTTGACGCGGAATTAAAATTAGATTTTAATTCGGGCGAGCGAATTAATTTAGAATTAATTCGTTAGCGACGTGAATAGTGAATTCGCTAGGCGTAATCATTTAATTACGACGCGATAGAAAATTCGTTAATTTGGAATTAGCGAACCCGGGCCCGAGAGTGATTGCGAGCGCATTCGCATTTCGAATTCGAGCGCGAAACGCGAGTCACATCAAGCGTCAAATCGTTTGTCACATCATGCGTCAAATCAATTGTCACTTTGAGTGATGTGATATGACATGTTGTCACTTTATTAAAGTGACATGATGTGAATAAAGAAATGTGATTGTTTGAAAGTTGATAGGACTTGTGTATATATATTTTATTCATTTACTTGGTAAATGGAATAAAGATATATGTATATAAAAATCATTTTCTCTCTCTTGGACCGTGTGTAGTACACGGTTTTTGGCAAATCTTTGTGCCATTCACGTGACTCTTGCTTGTTCACGTTTTTGGCCTAATTTTGAGACTAGATTCATGTGACACTCTCTCACTTTCTTTTGGTCTTCACGGTTTTAGGCAAATTGGAGCCAAAAACCTTCCATCTTCTCTCTCGGTCTTGGACCGTTTTTCTTCTCCTTCTTGTTCTGTTTTCTGCCGAAAATGGAGAAGCAAGATAATGATTTTTGTGGCAAATATCAAGTGCTAGCACACCTTGAGCATACATAGGTGATAGGGAAGTGTCTTCATGAGCTTGGAAAGCTTGAAGCTTTGAGCTTCAATGGAGTCTTGCATGGCCGATTCTTGGAGGTTAAAGGAGGACTCAAATCGCACAGCCCACTGCAAGGAGAAGGTACTGCCGAGCTCTATGGAGGATCAAAATCGCACCTTGTTCGTCAAACATCAAAACCGAATTCGATGTGAGTTGATTCCGCCATCTCCTTTGATGTGTTCATATGTCGTTTTTATGCTTTGTTTGTGATCCTTGGGACTTGATTTGAACTCTTACAGCTTTGCCGCGCCGGTTGATGCGTGTTCGGTTGAATGCAAGATACGTTCAATCGGATATACTACGTTTGATATTATTGCTTTTAATTCCTTGTATGCATGATTCAATCGAGCGCATGGGCTTAGTAAGTGGAATGAAAGATCCCCTATGGGGAGGGGTAAAGCCCTTTACCACGATGCGTTGCCGCGCCGGTTGATGTGTGTTCGGTTGGATGTGAGATACGTTTGATCGGACATACTGAGCTTGACATTGTTGTCTTTATTCTTTGTGTTGTATGCATCAGGTCTGGTTCCGTTCGAACACGTCTCAAACGCTACACGAACGCGAACCTTCTGTTTACTGTTCGAACGTGTATTCGAACGCTACGTGAACGCACACGCACTTTCTTAATCTTATCATGCATCAGGTCTGGTTCCGTTCGAACGCGTTCTCAAATGCTATACGAACGCGAACCTTCTATTTACCGTTCGAACGCGTTTTCAAATGCTACGCGAACGTGCACCCACTGAACTGAGTCTGTCTCATCATATTTCATGCACAACTGCCTTTTGGATGATCGCCATTGCATTATGTAGCTAACCATATTATTTGTATTCCTGCATTCACCCATTCGATGTGTTCTTGGGATGATATTCAAGCATGATTAGGTTGTTAGCATGTTATTTGGGTAATTGTTCATGAGGTAGTACTCAAGCATGATTAGGTTGTTCTTAGTTTCCCCTATCATATGATTGAGAAATATTCATGAGATTGCCATGTGATGTTGCATGTTGTGATGAACTTGTTGATGTATGTATGTGAATTTAGAAGCATGATACTCTTGGAAATAAGTGTTACTTAAACCTGATTAAATTATTACATAAATCCTTTCATTACAAGTGACATAAGTAAGGGACCATTCCGAACCCAAAAGGTTTGAGGTCTTCCCTTGCGAGGGGTGAGTGCGGCCTTAAATCTAATTTTCCCGGTTCACACGGGTGGCGACTCCATATTCTCCGGTTTAGTCCCCCGCGGGCTACTCCGTACTCCCGACCGGGCCGCGAGCCCGGGACAGCATGCGTCGCCCAGCTTCTGTGTCCCACAGTCTGGCGACTCCATTGGGGATAGAGAATCGGCCCCGAAATATTGTCTTGTAATGTTTGGATTTATGTTCTAATTGACCGTGTCTATAGTGGAAGAAATGAGGGTTTAATCAAAGGCATTTTGAGGCTAGGTAATGGTTTGGTGTCTTCCTTCACTCACTACCTTTCTAGAAGGAAAAGCTATGAAGGCACCTAGATAGCCATCTACTCGTAGCCTATTGTGATGGACTAATTTGGAGGACTCGTTGTTTATTCCTGACACCAAGGGATAAGAGCCTAAGAGGCTTGGGTATTTAAGTGAGCCTCGCTCCACCTTCCTCTGGGGAATCTACAACGGGAAATCCATTTGACAGTCAGTCACACACCATAGCTCATTGGCACGTACCTTAGTGTATAAAAAAGGGTGCGCTCACTTGGTCGCTCGAACCCTTGAGTGGGGAGACCTAGTTGTGGGTCATCCTTCGCCGGTGAGAGCCTTTGTCTATACTCTTGCGAACCTACCCATAGACCGGGGTTGTATGGCTAAAGTAACAATTATTTCTTTGAGTATGTGCTTGTGGACCATCCTCATTTGGATGCAGTTGGACCATTGTCAGAAATGCTGACTTGCTGGGCCATTTAAACTGGGGCGAGTTCGTACCTTATGACCATTGGGCCCAAGGCTTCTAAAATGTTGATGGGCCATTCTGTAGAAATTATTGTTTTATGTTTGCATTATCTTTCTTTTATGCTTGTGTTTGGGAACATCGCCGTTTGGATCCATTTGGACCATTTGTCATGGGATATGGGCTTGTTGGCCATTTAAACTGGGACAAGAACGTATTTTATGACGATTGGGCCAAAGGCTTCTAAGTGCTGATGGGCCACTTTGTGCTTGTGTTCGGAACATTACCATTTGGATTTAGTTGGGCTCCTTGCCATGAGATGTGAACTCGTTGGGCCATTTAAACTGGGACGAGTTCACTCCTATGACAGTTAGCCCAAAAGCTTCTAAAATGATAATGGGTCGATTTGTTTGAAAATTTTAATTGATTTAGTATGTTCTATATGTTACATGCATCTCATGCACCTCATACATACATATATCCTGTTAACACCCTCTATGTCTCTAAAAGACATCATAGATTCCCGTTGGGTTAGGGAAGAGAGAAGACTCACTAAAAGACCGGTAACAGATATGAGTACATCCGATAATGAGGTATCCCGAATAGATCAGTTGGAGAATGGTTTCGCCAAGATTACTGAACAATTGCAAGCCTTGACTACTGCCATGACAAATATGGCTGTGCCCCGTGCTGGGGGAAATTCTGAGAATGTGAGGCACGAGGAGCCTCCGAATGGGTTGGGGGATGATATCCCCACTTTTGATGATGACATGGCAGAGTATGCAACATGCAAAGTTATTGGGTCTCAGGCAGAATTTCAGAAGCTTCGGGATCAGGTTGAAACAGTTACCCGCAAAATGAGGGGTAAACATGAAGAGTTGTTAGACTATGAAGCAATGACCTTCGGAGAACAGCTACCAGCTCAGTTTAAAATGCCCGACATGGCCAAGTTTAATGGGAATGGAGACCCGAGAGTCCATCTGCAGCAATATGTCTCAGTCATGAGTTCAGTGGGCCTATCACAGATAATAAGTTGGTTGGGGGAGAGATGAACACTAAAAATTATACATTTATTAAAAGGAAAATTAATCATTTTACACTTATATTTTCATCAATCCCCTTAATTTAGCACATTTGTGAAATAATAATTAAATATATGTTTTATAAATTTTTATTGTGATTTTTATTTCTTTTGTTGGTGAAATAATACTTTGGATATATAACTAGAAAAATAGATGTGACATATGGATTTTGGAGGCTATAAACTTGAAATGGCGTACAATTTCAGAAATTCCAACTTTGCACAATTTTCATATTTTGGCCATTAATTTTACTCCGATATGAGGTTGAGACGATTCTAATTCCAAATGAAAGAAGACTCAAATATATACAACTTTATCTTTTACTATATTTTCTAGTTCTGAGGTTTGCAAGGTCGAAATTGATGAAGAAACCAAAGTGTGTTGTATGTAATTTTAATTCTTAGAAAATAAAATAAAAAAAAAAAAATAAAAGTTGAAATATTACAATAGGTGGATTATGACAAATGTTTGCAAAATAATCAACAAAAAAAAATCAAAAAGAAAAAAAAATTAGTAAAACTTTATTATTTGTATTTTATTTAGAAAGTTGTAATTAATAATTGAGAGATGAGTAATTTTATTATAAATAGAGGTGCTCACCTCTCATTTTCTTCATGCTTTTTCATTTTCTCTCTCGAAGAATTTGAAAGAAGTGTCTTGTGTTTTATTTTCTTGTAATCTTTTATTTTTCAGTGATAAAATTATGCAAGTTTTTATTCAAATCATGAGTAGCTAATTCCATTTTTCTGCGATAAAAGATGAAACTCTAAATATGAGAATATAAATTAATATTACTTATATTATAATATTTGAATTGTAATCTAAAGACTCATATTTAATATTCTTTTATATTTGCGGGTGTCTTGATTCTCTATAGACAATCAAATCTTGGTTGGCACAGTTAATACTTTACCCTATGTTATATGAGAGAGTAATTTGAATTTGGATTAATTATTGACAAACTTTGTTACCGCCTTTTTGGCTAGTTTTATTTATTTGGCATAATTGAGTACCTAACTGGACTTGTTATTGACAAATATTATCACCGTCTTTATGATTGATTTTATAAATAATTGAGTACCTAACTGGACTTGTTAGGTACTCAATTATGCCAAATAAATAAAAAGTACGATTTTATAATTGAGTACCTAACTGGACTTGTTTTGGCATAATTAATTCCTGAAGTAAATCAACAATGTAATAATGACAATTTAATATTATAAGAAGTACGATTTTGCTATTTTTGAAATATCAAGAGTGGATCCTCTAGCCCCAGCATTCTAACTTATTGTTACAATTTATTTTAAAATTGTCCATCATTTCAAACAATTCAACTTTTTTATTTTCACTCGAATTGTTCTTTTATTTTAATAAATCTATTCAATGTGGATCGACTCCGGACTTACCGGGTTATTTTATTACTTCGACGCTCTTATACTTAGGAGTAAATAACCAATTTGTGAGTGTCTCAATGAACAAAGTAAAGAAAATGATCAGGGAAGTACTTACTTGTGGTATTAGAGATTGGTGATGAAGAAAAATGCTCGAAGTTGTTGAAGAATCACAGTAGTTGGAGAGATCGCTGGGAATTCAAACGCCGCTTGAGAGGAAGATGAAGTTGTAATGTTGAGGAATGAAGAGAAACAACCTTTAAATAGGCTGCTTAGGCTGATTTTGATCTTAAGATTGAAGCAAGAATGGGGGAATGATGACACATGTGGCATAAATCACAATCGTTGAATTCAAATGAAGCATAAGATGATTCGATGGGTTTGATGGCCATTTAAGGAAGACCATTATGTCTTCACATCTTCCTAGGGACGATTTAGATACCCTACGAGAACTTTTCAGTTGGTGGTGAAAGAAAGGCAATTGTTATGAAAATGGAATCTTTGGCAAGATGCGTAGCAACCTGACTCGAGGAGTATAATTGTGAGAGCATTTGCAAGAAGCCACAATCCAAGGACATTGGGTCGGTATTTACCACCATTTTTATATAGTTCCTGGCATCGACTCAACCACTTGTTGATACGGAGAATTATGAGACAGATGTTGATGTTGTTTTTCACCTCGAGGATGTTTAAATACTGAGGAGGGGTAGAATGAGGTTTGTACTTGGCCAATAAAGGATGATAAAAGATCAAAGGCTCGGATAAGCAGACTGAATTTGACAGAAAGGCCCAACCTCATTATACCGAGGAGTTATCTTGATGGAAAAATATGCTGGTGACGAAGAAAGTTGGGATACTGATCCGATCTAAAGAAGAAGTGCTGGATTTGGCACCATTTGAGTATTTGTCGAAGCTGACCTGAGGGGATCCATGCATAGTAACTTGAATTGGTTGAAGAAATTAGAGGGAATTTCGAAAAATATATCCACCTCGGTATGCCGACCCGAGGAACGGAGCTGGGACATAGGTCAGTCTGTGTTGAAGTCATGTGAAGCATGGCCTAGTTGGAAGGATAAGCTTCTAGAAGGATAATGATGATTGTGGGAAAAGTAACAGTTCTTATTGGATGTAGCCCCTACCAGCCGCCATATGGGAATTGGCAGAGCAGAGCCGCCATAGGCCGCCATATGCCGGTACAGTGACAGGGAAAAAGGCTAATCTGATTGGCTGAATTATGGGTAGTTGAGGAAAGTTGTTACTGAAATGATGACATAGTGACATAAGCTGATGTCATGGGTGGTGGAATAGTGGATTTGGGAACCTATATAAATTGGTTGAGGCCACAGATTCAATGGTTAGTAAAATTTCGCATCTTACAACTTGTAAAAGAGCTAAGAGCTTAAAAAAACTAATGATAAAAAGAGAAAATCGGTCGGTTACTTGACCAAGTGAATGAATAGTAGTGGGCTAGTGTAAGACCCGATATGTTATACACTATTTGTAAGTTCACTACCCCACTTGTAGCTCGAGTTAATCTTGAACTCGAGCAATAATAAAATACCCTCATTTTCTCCCGTGGACGTAGGTTGGAGCCACTCTCCGCCGAACCACGTAAATCATTATCTCTGTGATTTATCTGTCTGCTTGATAAGTTTGCATTTGGTTCCCTACTAACCAAACAAATTCACTACTGTGGGAGGTTTGTTCGAGGAGTTAATTTCTCATATTGTCCTTGGAACAAAAAATAACCTTCAACAGCAACAAAGAAAATGCATGCCAGAATATTATCATTGTTGAGTGCAAGAAATATAATGGTATCGACTACTCAACGGAATACTAATGTAATATTTTAATCTTGCAGATTGAAGCAATATAATTTCTGGGAATGGTTTACAGAAGAAGATCTAATGCATCCTAATATAGGTGATGAGTATATTCCTACAGTTTATCAAAGATTGAAGATGAATGATGAGTTAAAGAAGATTTACAGAAAACCGAAAACCTTAGAAGTGAATATTACATTCAAATCCTAGGCGGAACTACGTTTATAGTGGCCCCTCCCCTCCAATTTTTTTAGTTTCCTTGTAATTTTATAAATAAATAGATTTTGGCCACCCTAACTTTAAAGGCTTCAAATTTGACCCCCTTCAATATTGAATCTTGGGTCGGCAACTGTGTGTGTGCCATTCTCTGTGTCTGCCAGGGTTGTTGGATTATTATGTATGCTAGAATGATAACATAAAATACAATAATTATAGATTATGTTTGCTAATATTTATCAAAAGTGCCAATCGCATCCATATTACGTTAGGCAACCAAAATATATCAAAAGTAACCATACATGGTTGACATAATATATCAAAAACAGGTATGCAAAAGCTCATGTAAGAGCATATTCAGAACAAACATACTGATCATTAGTGCTCATACTGATCAGTATCACGTATTTATGGAATTTGGGAAGCTTGTCCAACTGTTGGAGCTTGGAAGTAGATAAATACTGAAGGTTGAACTGAAACAAGAAACAAATATAAGACACATTACCCTATTAAGAGCAAAAAAAACCATTACCTGCAGAAGATAAGAATTTGACTACCTCTTCTTATACTGGTGGATGCATCTTCATATGAAAAAAAACTACATTACAGTAAAATACAACTATTTGAGAGGAGAATGCTTCGCTAATTGTTATTCCCTTAACAATTTGAACTCTATGCCTTGAAGTTTTTCTTGTCTACCCTAAGTTGGCACCAGAATTTGCATCTGTAAAGTGCAAAAGACGTGACAGTAAAAAGGTTAAAGACTTAAAAAATAATAAAATATTGTTTAACACAAAAAAAAAAAACAAAAAAAAAAACAAAAAAAAAACAAAACAAATTGATTACCTGAGTATTCTCATCCCTTATTGCCTTTGCTCTTGATGGCCTCAATGGGCATGCCCTCACATTGTGATTGGTACAATTACAAAACAAGCATTACGTTTGGGTGACTGATGAGCGACGAAAATATATATATTTGCCCGCTCATCTAGCTTGATGTTCTGTGAGTTATCTAAAATTGTCTCAAGACCTATAGGCGAGTCTTATAACATATTTTGAATCCTCCAAATAGATTTTTGAGAGAAGACAAAGTACATTAAGCGAGCACATCATAGAAACTCAACAGCAGAGAGCGAAAGACTGCCGATCTCGACAGAGTTTCTTCTTTCCTTTGCTTTCATAATGTTTTGTTTATTGTTGAATATTTATTTAGAGTTTTTGAGCATGTGTAGTAACTAAACTTCTAATTTGGGATTGTGATGAAACCTAATATATTTAGTTTATAAATTGATTTTCCTTATACTCTGTGTGATGCTTTTGCTTATTTATTAGATCTTATTTTTAATGCTTCTTGTTGCCTGATCACCAATATGATTGGTGTGGTAAATTTAATTGAACTTGGCAAAATAATTTTAGGTTTATACTTAGATTTAATAGCACACGATATTTTCTTAGGGATTTCCCTATAAGATAGAAATATACATGTAGGGCGGGTGTAGCCATAATTGAAACTTGATTTAATGAATTTGGGGTTATGTAGTTAACATAGAAATATAGTTGATTAATTTACTCTGAATATTTACAAATGACCGTCGAAATAGGCTTGTGAATATCTTAGTATTCAAGTAAATGAGTCAATTTATTACACGATATAGGGAAACTGACTCATCTTTAGAATAATATTGGGTGGATTCACAACCTTGGTTGTCTTCTTCTCATTGATTACCTTTAGAATTTTCCATAATTATATTTATTTTCTTTAGCTTTAATTTAAATTCAATTCAAAAACCATATTTAATTTTAATTATATACTCGTAAATAGTTAGTCTTAATAATTAGTAACGTAGGTAATAAATCCTCGAGAGATCGATAATTTTTATACTACTTGAGTGATATGTGCGCTTGTGTAACGTGTGAAAATCATGATCAGTGACGGTGTCTATTTTCTGGTATATAATGTCCTTTTTTACAAATATTAGGTGGAAGACTGATACTTTAAAAAGTCAAGGTGTATTGTTGGATATTAGCCAAGGATCGGGTGGATAAATGATAATTTTCCTATAATGAATAAGGGAGAGGAATTGGAGTGTAATCTTGGAAGCTTGGCTGTTTAGTTTAATTTAGAGTAGATCAACTGTGAGGTTCAAAATCAAACATTCTGAGGAAATATACGAAAATTATTGAAATGGCCAATAAGTGATGTGTTAGAAAAGCACAGATGTGAAGAGTCATGCGTGACTGCTGTTCGCATACTGCTTTAAGGTGCTAGATTATTAGAATTGGAACCGATTTTCTTAAATTTTTGAATTCAAGGTGCTTGCCTAACGTGTGTATCAGCAGGCTGCCTTTTTATACAGTTTGTTGATGGCGTTTTCAGGCACTATGTTATTTAAGCAGCACGACATGGGTAAAAAAGGTAATTCACTTCTCAGTCAAAATTATTAATGCCGACCCGACCACTAAGAGCCAAACAGTAAGAGGCCGAGCACTTGATGATAAGTGACCGACCACTTTTGTTCAGATAAACCGGGCACTATCAGGTCGACAGCAGCATTCTCAGTACAAAGAACTATCATGACCGACCTCATGAAGACCGACCATATGGCGAGACATGCTCAAGAAGATGACACCCTATTCTTGCGGATAAGATAAACAAGTTATCATACTTTCACAAGGAAAAGTAATGAGTCAGAATCCAAAAAGGAATAAGAAAAGTGAAAGCAATACTAGACTAGGAATCCTTACAATAGGAGAACACTGATTCGACCATGAATTCTTATACGAATAGGAATCTGATTTATGTACTGTTATAAATAGAAGGGCAGAATATGTGTAATGGGAGGAGAATGATCAAGCCCTGACTTGTAAAAAAGAAAAAGAGCTCTGGAAAGCGTGTTTGAGTAATAAAAATATCATCCTGTTTGTGTCCGTGGACGTAGGTCGGATCCAAATCCACCGAACCACGTTAAATCTCTTTGTTGATTGGTGTGTTTATCTGTTTTTTGCTAAATTTGTTTTTGGTCCCCCATAATCAAACAAATTCACTATTGAAGGAGGATTACCTCGGAAGTAATATTCCCATATTACCCTGAGACCAAAATCCACCGTCAACAGTTGGCGCCGTCTGTGGGGAACTAACAAAAAGCAACTCGCGTAGTAAGACAATGGCGGAAGGCGGAAACCACCAATCATCAGGGAACTCGGCCGCAGATTGGATGGAGAAGATCGAGGAGAACCTAAGGAAAGAAAGGGAGGAAAATCAAACCTTGCTAAAAACCATAGTAGACCGGTTGGAAAAGATAGAAGGAGCACACGACGAGGCCGGGACTAGCCGACGAAGGAACGAAATAGCAGAGGGAAAAAGAATTGTTGATACAAGTGAGGACGACAGACCCCGTAGGAGGGGCCCCTACAGGGTAAGATCTTTGGTGGTTCAGGAAGACTCCCAAACTGAAGACATGTGGGAGGAAGAGGATGACAAATCGTCACCAGACTCCTCCTATGATAGCCCTCACAATACTAGGAAAAGAGGGAAAGAATATGACGAAAGAGCGCGGGAAGATACTGGACCTGAGAAGCACCACGCCCAAGACAACAGAAAAAGAGGAGATCGCAAGAGGCGGCATGGAATCAAAGACAACAGCATGAAATCTTGGTTACGGGAGGAGCTAGCCAGATGGGGAGTATTCCCCAAAACAGACATAGGGGATGCCCGAGACGGTAAAGATGAGTCCCCCCTCACAGAAGAAATAAGGTCAGAAAAATTCCCAAAAAGATTCAGCATGCCAACCATGGCACCAACAAGGGCCATACCGATCCCAAAACCCACATCGAAGGCTTCGTCCTACTAATGGAGGTACAAGGGGTAACAGGGGACGCCATTTGCAAAGTGTTCCCCTTAACTCTAGCCGGACCGGCCATCCTATGGTATAGAAGCCTAGCCCCAAGAAGCATCAGCAGCTTCACACAACTCAGAAAGTAATTCACACGGCACTTCAAGGGGGCTTGTGTCCCCAGAAAGATAATTGGAGAACTAAGACTTATGAAACAAGGAGACGATGAACCTTTGAAAATATTTATTGAAAGATACCACAATATGGTACTCGAAGTCGGAGGGTATGAATCTCCCGAGGCCCTGGAAAGCTTGAAGGGAGCCTTGAAAGTCGGGAGGCTATGGACCCACCTAAGGATCCAAGACACCCCGGACTACGCGACTGCCCTGGAGGTGGCCCGAAAATTCGTTCTATTAGAAAACGAGGAGAAAATATCCCGAAAAGGGAACACCATCATAGAAAGGACCACAAGGGTGGGCGTCCCCCGCCGTGTAGAAAGAGAATCCAGAAGACCACCCCCAAAGCACAATGAGTTCAAACCACTGCACCGAGACAACCAAGAGAGAAGGGCGCCGACCCAAGTAAATCATGTGGTCGGAGAAGATGCCTACACTCCCCTAAAGAAACCATTATGGCAAATTGTCATGGAGATCCAGGAAAAAGACTTCCTAGTAGAACCCGACCAAAGAAGATTTCCCCCGGACAAAAGGAACCAAAAGGCTTATTGCATACATCACAACTCCAGGGGACATGCAACGGACGAGTGTAAAGATCTACGGGAACAGATGGAAGACCTAGTACGAAACGGATATCTGAACAAGTACATTGACCATGAAGTTATGGCGACTAGGCAGAGGACACATAGCACTGACCAGAGATTCTAATCGGTCAGGGAAAAACTATAACAAAACTCGGGAGTCAGACGTACTAAAAACGGAACAGGCCCCGGGATTACAAGGTGGTCGGTCGGTATCAAACAATGCCCACAAATGAGCTAAATATAAAGTTTTTTCTCGAAATATCCCGCAGAAGAACTGTAAGGAGGACAATATGTCCCCATATATGAATAAAACATTTTTCATCCGCTTTCTTAAAACAAAGTTGAAAGCCATATACAAAAACGGAGGACATACTCGACGCCCACAACAAAAGACAGTTGGCACCAAGGCCGCTTCAACCATCGGCTCGAGGCTAGATTTTTCTCCGCCGAGGGCACTTAGTACGTCCTACCGAGTTAGCCCTTCGGACTGGGGACGTAACATTCCCCCAGGTCCAAGTGCCTTTTTCAGCTCGGGGTCGGGGTACGTCCCACCGAGTCAGCCCTTCGGACTGGGGACGCAACATTCCCCCAGGTCCAAGTGCCTTTTTCAGCTCGGGGTCGGGGTACGTAACATTCCCCCAGGTCCAAGTGCCTTTTTCAGCTCGGGGTCGGGGTACGTCCCACCGAGTCAGCCCTTCGGAATGAGGACGTAACATTCCCCCAGAACCAAGTATCTCTCTTGGTTCGAGGTCCTCAGGGACATACTCGATGCATAAGATCCGTGAGAAGCATAGCACGGGGAGGGATGATTCCCCCGTGGCGATTGCTTACTCCAGTGTTACCGAACATAAGGAGGAACATGCCCTTAATGTGTCGAACACTCTTTGATCCTCACTTACCCGATGTAATGGATCCTTGGGAAAGCATAGCATGGGGAGTGATGAGGCCCCCGTGACGATTGCTAGCTCTAGTGATACCGGAGCTAAGGAGGAATGTGCCCTTAGTATCCCGGACGCTCTTTGATCCATTCATCATTTGGATCCAAGAGAGGCCTAGAATGAGGATGCATTGTGCCCCCGTAGCGTGTGCCTGCTCCAGCGCGGTAAGGAGGAGCCCTCGTTCAATACACAGGCTCCACAGTGACCTGGCGTATAGAGGATGTGCCCTTACCATTTAAACGCTCAACTGATCCAAATCCTGGTTCGCCGGGACACTGACTTGAAAGATTCAGAATTGTGTTTTGGAGACCTCGGGCAGGACGCTGTTTTGAGGCATCCGTGCTGTTGTTTACATTTGTAAAAAGTTTTCTTTTGGGACAAGTGCTGAGTCACCCCCACATTTTTTCTTATTTTTCAGAATTTTGATTTTGTTTTTCACTGATCTGGCAAGGGGACGCCCGTGCCAGATTCGGTAAGGCTTCACAAGGTTGATTCCATTCCTTTCTTAGCAAGTCCCAAATATTACCTGGCTCGGGGCTGGATTTCGTTCCGCCGAGTCCACATGGTTAGTCAGGCTCGGGCTGGATTCGTTCCGCCAAGGCCACTTGTTTATTCGGCACAAGGCTGGATTTCGTTCCGCCGAGACCACATGGTTAGTCAGGCTCGGGCTGGATTCGTTCCGCTAAGGCCACATGGTTAGTCAGGCTCGGGCTGGATTCGTTCCACCAAGGTCACTTGGTTTCTCTCAGCTCGGGGTCGGGTTACGTCCCACCGAGTCTGTCCTTTTGGTCTGGGGACGTAACATTCCCCCAGGGCCAAGTGTTCATCTCAGCTCGGGGTCGGGTCGTGTCCCACCGAGTCCGTCCTTTTGGTCTGGGGACGTAACATTCCCCCAGGGCAAGTGTTCATCTCAGCTCGGGGTCGGGTCGTGTCCCACCGAGTCCGTCCTTTTGGTCTGGGGACGTAACATTCCCTCAGGGCCAAGCGTTCATCTCAGCTCGGGGTCGGGTCGTGTCCCACCAAGTCCATCCTTTTGGTCTAGGGACGTAAAATTCCCCAGGGCCAAGTGTTCATCTCAGCTCGGGGTCGGGTCGTGTCCCACCGAGTCCGTCTTTTGGTCTGGGGACGTAACATTCCCCCAGGGCCAAGTGTTCATCTCAGCTCGGGGTCGGGTCGTGTCCCACCGAGTCCGTCCTTTTGGTCTGGGGACGTAACATTCCCTCAGGGCCAAGCGTTCATCTCAGCTCGGGGTCGGGTCGTGTCCACCAAGTCCATCCTTTTGGTCTGGGGACGTAACATTCCCCCAGGGCCAAGTGTTCATCTCAGCTCGGGGTCGGGTCGTGTCCCACCGAGTCCGTCCTTTTGGTCTGGGGAGGTATCATTCCCCCAGACCCAAGTGTTTTTCTCAACTCGGGATCAGGTTACGTCCCACCGAGTCGGTCTTCTTTGGAGTGGGGAGGTAACATTCCCCCAGAGCCTAGTGTCTCCCTCAGCTCGGGATCAGATTACACCTCCAGCTCATGTTGTCCCCCACGAAGGGGTCTCAAATGTTCGGATAACAGGAAACAAAAAGAACAAAAAAAAAAGAAAGAGACAAGAAAAAACACATAAAGATATAAATATATATATATATATATTATATGTCAAGACACAGCTTGAAGTATTATTACAAAAAAGCTAAGTATACACAGGGCCCCGTCCGAGTTACCCCTTCTCAATCAACCCGAACAAGGGCGAGACATTCTTCCTCGGCTGGTTCAGACGTTAGTTGGGTAGGCTCAGCCTCAGAAGGGGGAACATCAGCTTCAACCACGTCAACCTGGGAAACCCCTACTTCAGGGGCAGGAGCAAGAACTCAGAGCAGACTTCTTAAGGAACATGAGGGACCAGAGCAACCGAAATTGGGTCGGGATCCATCGCCTCCTCGGAAGAAGGGGGGAGCCACTTTTGAAACTCCGCCTCAGACATCTCCCATTTGCAAAAGCGAATGGCCGCATGGATAGGCCCCATATCCAGGTCGGGCAATACCATCGGGATGATCTCAGCACAGTCCCCGACCCCTTTAAGTCGGATCGCGTCTCTTTCAGCCTCCAGCTCAGCTTCCTTCCTCTTCAACTCATCCCGGGCCCGTACCAGCTCTTCATCATTGGCCCTCAGCTTGGACTCAACGCTGCACACTTCCACCTGCAGGATCCTGTTGTCAGCCCGGGCAGCCTCCAAGTCATTCTTGGCATCATCAGCATTATTTCTCTCCAAAGAAGCGGCGGCCCTGAGAGCTTTATTTATGGTATGGGCCTCAACAGCAGCCAGCTCCAGATTCTTTATATTCTCTACTTTCCGGGCCAGCTCGGCCTCCATTTCACTAAGCCGGTTCTGGAGCCTCTGTGTCTGGCCGCCTTCAGACAAAAGGCTTATGAACAGGTCCTTATTTTTGGCCGCCAAATAATTTGCCTGCCGAAAAAGAAGTCAGTTACAAACTAAGTCAGAAAGACACCTCGGATAAAGAAAAGAAGAAAAAGAAATAACCTGGGCCAACATGGGACGGCAGCACTTGGCGACCACCTCCTCGGGTGAAGGTCCTCGAACCTCGGAATCTTCTCAGGAGGTACAGCCCCAGCCAACTCGTTGAAGGCCGGTACCAAATGGGAGGTAGCCTCCCTGATATTCTTCCCAAGGTCATCAACCCCGAGAACCACAGCACCCTTCAGTTTTTTAGAAGGACCCTCCTGCCGAACTAAAGTTTCTCTGCTCGGTGCCTCCTCCTCCTCCAATTTCGCCGCAGTTGAGGATCCACAGCTCCAAAACGACGCTCCTCCTCCTGGAAGACCTCGGAGGGCTATCAGGACGGGTAGCACCCATTGGAAGCACCCCGGAAGACGAAGACCGACCTTGAGAGCTCGGACGCTCCATCTCCTCGACCACCTTCCCGGCCTCAGAAGTTTTAGGCCGTTTCCGAGAAGTACCAGCTCCACCAGGTCTAGTTTTCTTCGAAACACCGGACAACCGATCAAGGTACTTCGGTCTCTTCGACATACCTGCAAAGAGCAAAGGCAAAAGAAAGGTTCAGGATCTGAGCATACAAAAAGAAAAAGAAAGAAAGAAGACATCAAACATAATAAATAAATGAGGGAACTGGCTAAACAGATCAACAGACATCTACCTATCCGACCCGAGACCTTGGGAGGGGGGCCCGTATAAGTCCTGATTCAAAGAATGCCGCATCATTTACCAACTCCCTCCATGGGCAGCGTACCGCCGAGCCCAGAATACACGCTGCCGGACCTGATGGGAGACCTTGGGAGCATCTTCCAACAGGCTAGAAGGAATAGAAGAAAAGGGGTAAGAATCCAAAAAAAAAAAAAAAAAAAACTAAGGGAGGAAGAGCTAAAAGTTAGTATCCTAACCTCCCGCCCTAAAGATGTCCGGGACCAAGATCTCCCCTTCGTCCGACCTCAGGGTCCGTCCCCAATCTCCAGTGGCCCAGAACCAAAGATCCTTAAAATTCTTATTAGAGTTAGGGAGCCTTTGGACGACGTTTGACGAGCTCTCGTAAGCTGAAAGATAGTACCCAACCGGGGAGTCTTCGGGTTGGCCTTCAACCGACACAACCTCTTCACCTCTTCAAAGGAAGGTTCGCCGAGCCCCGCCCGATGCCAAGCTACATACAGCCCGGCCAAAATCCTCCAACTTGTTAAGACTTAGTTGACAGGGGGCGATCTCCATCTCGGCCAGAATCCAGGCAAAGTAGGGTTGAATTGGCAACCGGAGCCCACACTCAAAAAAAGCTGGAAGAAGGGCCACCGAACCTTCATCAGGTTGACTAGCACGATCCATTGGTCCGGGGACTTCAAGAGCGATATCTATCGAAATATCGTAGCGTTGTCGAAGCAGTGCGAGGTCATCCTCAGTTATCTTGGAAGGCCGATTCATATCCTGAGCCGCGCTACCAAGATCGCCGGGCTCTGGATCCCTCCGGGGGACCCTCTGGTGATAAGTATCTTGCTCAACTTCAGAAGGGGTAGGGGTAGTATCAAGGTCTTCCATATTGGGTGCCCCCGAACCCGAGGAAAGCTCCTCAGCAGGGGGATTCGAGGGTCCAGCAGGTATTAAAGGGGAAGATTTGTTGTCAGACATTCCTGACATTCGAAGAAATGGAAAAGAAAGGGGGAATCAGTCTATAACTAAAAACTACTCAGAGACGCCGTCTCAACTAGGCAGGTGGGTTCTAAGTGCCCTAAGCAAAAACCAACAAGCTATAAATTTTTCCCTAGCAACATTCAAAAATAACAACAGATTCACAACACACAACTGCGAAGAGGTCGTTCAGAAGACTTACTTGTTTTTTTCGGAAAGGTTAAAGATTGTACAGTATGGTTTGCCCGTCCCTTATGTTCACAGGTCACGGCGGAGAGAGAGAAAGAAAATCTACGGTTAAAAAAAACTCCAATAACGCTGAGTTGAACGAGTCACGGTTGGAACAAGGGAACATTTACAGGTAGGAAGAAAAAAGGATTGCACAGTGAAAGCCTCGTCCTCCTATAGCCATGATCAGGACGCTCGTGGCTATTGGATCAAAATAAGAACCCGGATGAACGCCAAGTGTCAAACTGCAAAGGAGATCTGCCAAAATTAAATAGACGGTTGAGATCAGCGCACTGTGAAGACGCCTCTACACGGTCGATTCGCTTCCTTTTTGGCTGGAACCCGACGGATGTTCGACAAGTGTCGAAACTAGAAAAAACCCTAAAGATGATTTGATGGGCATTTAAAACAGACATGACTGTTGCGCGTCTCAAGAAAAGGCGCTTGAAAAGGGCGACGGAACACTTTAGAACCAGGTCGACCTCCACCAGAATAAATCAGCACACCATCTTTATATAGTTCCCGGCACCAACTTGCATACTCGTTGGAACCGAGAACTATGGGACAGATGTTGATGGCGTTTTCAGGCACTATGTTATTTAAGCAGCACGACAGGGGTAAAAAAGGTAATTCACTTCTCAGTCAAAATCATTAATGCCGACCCGACCACTAAGAGCCAAACAGTAAGAGGCCGAGCACTTGATGATAGGTGACCGACCACTTTTCTTCAGATAAACCGGGCACTATCAGGTTGACAGCAACATTCTCAGTACAAAGAACTATCATGACCGACCTCATGAAGACCGACCATATGGCGAGACATGCTCAAGAAGATGACACCCTATTCTTGCGGATAAGATAAACAAGTTATCCTACTTTCACAAGGAAAAGTAATGAGTCAGAATCCAAAAAGGAATAAGAAAAGTGAAAGCAATACTAGACTAGAAATCCTTACAATAGGAGAACACTGATTCGGCCAGGAATTCTTATACGAATAGGAATCTGATTTCTGTACTGTTATAAATAGAAGGGCATAATATGTGTAATGGGAGGAGAATGATCAAGCCCTGACTTGTAAAAAAGAAAAAGAGCTATGGAAAGCGTGTTTGAGAAATAAAAATATCATCATGTTTGTGTCCGTGGACGTAGGTCGGATCCAAATCCACCGAACCACGTTAAATCTCTTTGTTGATTGGTTGTTTATCTGTGTTTTGCTAAATTTGCTTTTGGTCCCTCATAATCAAACAAATTCACTATTGAAAGAGGATTACCTCAGAAGTAATATTCCCATATTACCCTGAGACCAAAATCCACCGTCAATACAGTTCGTTACAAGAGTCACTTTAACAAAGACTAACAGGAGTAGTTGATTAAGTTATTGTTCACATTGATATGGACACCACTAATGTATCAAATCATAGCCTAGACCTTGTGGATAATGTTCTACTAGCTTCAAACTAACTTAGGTTTAGTTATGCTCTTAGCATGCTTGCTGTAGACACTGCATTTTTACATATAACCCGATGATGAGTTTTTTTATGAAAGTTGTGAGATTTAATGCTGAAAGAGAAAGTAACCCTAAATAAGTCCAAAAGAAGTAGACAAATCCAGGACAAATGACACCTATCTACATCCGGCCGGATTTATAAACCAAATCTGGCCAGATGTCATCTACATTCGGCTGGACATCTCCATCAAATCCAGCTGGATATTCACTAAGTCAAGCCGAATATGCGTCGGTTTTCAGTTTTACAGATTTGATCTCTTTCCTTCTTAATCGATTTCCATAATAACTTACTTTTCTTCTTAATCGATTTCTTGAATAGAGGGATGTTTTCCTTGTTAACCAAACGTTATATACCATAAAAAGGGATCAAAACACACAAAGAGGGACTTCTTCTGGGAGCGGACAAAACACCAAAAAAAACAGTAACAATCTATTTACTTCAGCAAGAGATCCAACAACAATCTGAAAAATTCCAGAGGTGTTTCCTGAGCCGATGATACCAAAGGTAACGACCTGAGGGCCCCAAAACCTTAAATTCCGCGTATTTTGTAGGAACCGATTCCTCGCGCAGCGAAAACTTCTTAGCAACCGGAATCGACCTTGAAAATTTTTCTGCCGTTGCCCTCTAAGTGTTGAATCTGTCCAGCCATCTAAGCTTTTATTTTACACTATTTTTGATGTTCTTAACAACACCGATCATCCCCGAAGAACAATGAATTTTCAGCAGTTTGTAGGACTGAAAAATTGCTAACTGGACTGTCAAAAACTCTCTCTGCTTTACAGAATTTTCAGCAGCATTTCAGGCAGTATTTTGACTCTGAAACAACCCTAAAATAACACCTAATCAATCATCTCTATTGGTCAAATCATTGCACCAAATACACAACCAAACAATCATAAAATAGAAAAAGAAAATGTGATACAGTTACAGATATCGAGGAGAATCAGCCCACACATTTGTTGATAATGATCAATTTCCTTGTGGTTCAGCTCTCATGCACCTTCAACATAAGAGTCAGATGCAGTTACATCAGGATGATATACCACCTAGCCGTTAATAAATATGAAGAAGTATTCATAAGCACCTCTTTCTTTTACATTCATTAGTCTGCAGACGTCAAAATGTATTTGCTCGAGTGGTTGATTTGCTCTTAGCCCTCTTCCAATAAAAGGTCTATTGGTCAACTAACCTTTTAGACAAGACTCACAAACTTGCAAGGTGCGATCCTTTAACTAACTTAAAGAACTACTTCCTACTAATCTGTTTATCCTGTCAAGGTTATTATAACCAAGTCTACGATGCCACATATATTTTTCAGTTTAGTTTTTGGTTTTTCAACTTTAAACATTCAGTGTTAAGTAATGAGATATGTGTTAACGGTTTTAACACATACAAGTTATTTTCCAAGTTTCATTTGCATATTGGTAATCCATTTATTGAAATAATAATAATTATTATTCAATGAAATGAAATGAAAAACATCATGCTATCGTTTTGAAACATAAATCAAATTTCTGGACAAAATAAGAATAAACAACACTTTGTTTAAATTCAAATAACTATATTTGAAAATTGAAATTAGTAACTCACACTGCTTTTACTGAAACGACATCTCATGTCCTGAGTCTAGTGGTAAATTTACATTCAGCAAAGTCTTTCCATGTATCAAGTAGTTGTACCATTAGCCTTCCCAATGTTTTTTTATCTTCTTTGCAGATTTGAAAGATTTGGTAACATTTTCCTCTCCACTAGGCTTACGAGGATCCATTAGTATGGACACCTAAGAGGTGAGCTCATTTAGCAGTTATATAAGAGTGAATATCAAATTTTTCATAACATAATTGCTCATAAACTGCTTGAAACTCTTCGAAAAAGTTTCCATGATCATAGTCACATGGCTACTCTCATCGATACAACCTTTGTGGATTTTGACCATATTGAAGTGGATCATAATCCTCAAGATATGCTCTCGGATGAATGTCTCTTACTTCATCTTCGTGGTCATCACTGAGACCAAGGATTCATGATGTTGTTGCTCCGAAGGCTGCCCAAACATGTCTTGTAATGACTCCATCATCATAGAATATTAGACAGCTCTGCTAGCAAGTAATAGTGGGCCTTCTCATTGGCCGCGACCCACCTTTTGGTGAGTATCATATACAACTTGACTCTGGATGACACTTCTCATTCAGGACAAATTTAAGGTCTTCAAAAGACCATGAAATTGTTCATGTTACTTTTCATTTAACGTAATTTTCTCTCGTATTTTTATCGTTAGGTCGTAAAGAAATAATTTGAGAAAATGGCTAAAATTTTAATTAACAAACATGCATTTAAAATTTATTCATCACATATTAAAATCATCACAAGTATTTTGTCATAAAATTAAACATGATGCTTGGATGTAACTGTTGGGATTTATACCCTAGAGCTTCATGTATTGTAAAACGGAATTGATTATTATAATAATAATAAATGCATTCTTCTTTTATCAAAGTTGTTTGATTTAAATCACATATTGTCCAATTGTCTTGTTTACCTTGATTACTCTTGTACTTTCAGACTTAGTGTATGTTTGATAAACAAGAGGATTTAAGTCTGAAGTTAGTAATCTAAATAGTCCATAGAGAGCAAACAAAGAGGGTACTTTGTTTGTGGTATATCTATAGTTGCGGTCCATTCTATAATTGTATGACGACCTTGATCCGAGATCGTTCATTTAGTGACATGGGAATTGAGGCACCTTGTATGATGAGATCATATAGGACTGGACTCAGTTAAGTACAAATTTATTTTAATATCAGTTAACCGAAGAAATTCATTTTATCTACTGGATGGTCATATATGGATTCGATCTTAATCCTGAGTGTACTACGAACTCCTGCATGTCAGGCTATGTCCTTTGATTTACTATGGTGAGGTTGGTGTAGCATTCCCGGCCAATAACTACGTATTTTGGGGATATTGTTTGGTGTGTAGCTGGGAACGTTTTACATAGATATGGAATTCACTCCATCTTTCGCGAAGCAGAAGAATATCTCTTTTAAGAATTGATTCGGGACTTGAACAATTTGAGCGCTCAACTTATCTATTACGAATAGAAAGTTTTATGTTCATAATTGTTATGAATTAATTGTTCATTATAGAATCAATGGTGCTTAAGAGACAAAATATTTAGAGGTGTATAATGGACTTATGACTCGACTCTATTTATGAGATATTCATGAAGGGTTATATCCATATGTAGTGACTATATCGATGGACACCGAAGTTGTTCCGCTTATTTTCCATACACGGTAACGAGAGTTCATCTTCGAGTTTTTAGTGGAATAATGCGGTGTTAATAATTCGTAATATTTGATTAAAGGGTTTAATTAATATTTCAAAATTATTGGAGCTCAGAACCGTAGGTCATTTGGTCCCCGTGCTAGCTCGATTAACTGTAGCAAACCTAATATAATTAGATTTGTCTAATAATATACTTACATTATATTTATATATTATTAATATGATTAATAATATATTTTGTCACAAATGAAGACAATATTAAATTAGTTTAATATTATGTTTTCTAATATTTTTGATTATGAGATAATCAAATAATAATTATAAGATAATTATTACATCATCATTGATAATGCATAATTATGAGATGATTATGACATCATTATTTGATAATGGTAAATGCATTATCAAGACAAGCCTTAATGGTTTGCCAAATCATCCACCAAGTTTTAGTTAATTAGTTTTGACCTAATTACCTAACTTGTTCCATTATCTAATGAATTTGGTTGACATTCCACTCAAGTGTGTTGGCCATTTACAATTGATAGGATGAGTGGATGTTGGTGGTTAAAGTTGGAAGGAATAAATTATTTACACTCTCCACTCAATAAGTTAAGTTATACAAAAAATAATTTACACAAAAAAAAAGAGTTAGAGAGAAAATTCAAATAAACTAAAAGGTTGTGAGAGACTTTGAAAATCAAGAATTTTTTCTTAATAGTTAAGAGAGAAAAATTCTACTTGAGTTAGATATTGATCTAGTTCATCTCATCTTGCCAAAAGAATTTGTGACAACATCATTTCTCCAAATTGTTTAGAGTTTTGATAATTCTCTAAAAAGTTTAGAGGTTGATCTTTGTGAGTGAAGCCCGCACTTTGGTTTGTTGGTTTCGAGACATAGCTTGGAAGATCGGGTGGTTGATCCAAACGTTGGACATCAAAGGAAATTCATCAAGTGGTTGGTGGAGTTCGGATTCAACATGAGAGAAGGGAAAGAAAATTTTAAAGGTCCATACCGGAGCCCGTGCCCATAATAGCAACTTTCGCTGCGCTAAGGAAAAGAAGTTTCTTACAGTAACATCTCCATCCAAGAGATGCTACCGGTAGGGAATAGGCCGTCATATCCCCATGAGCCTCCGACTCTCTCGCAACTGCTAATCTCATTTCATATATAAACTCATGCATGGGACCATTTCCCAACTCATCAACATAAATGCATAACACTTCTCATACCAAGTACTCAATTTTACTACACATTACAACTCTGACAATAAACACTTATAATATATTACATATGTAATCCTTACTATATAACATGTATGACACATGACTTTTCCTGACTCTAACTGGATTAAACTCTGTCTCTGACTTGACCTGGTAGACCGAACACTCTAGTGACTGCCATCAATATCGATTCTCTTGAGCCCGTCCTCCGGATAACCTGCAAAACAAGAAAACTGTGGGGGGGGGGGGTTAGATCGTTGAACGATCTAGTGAGTGGACAGTTAAAATAAAATAGGAACTAACTTTTTGAAAATCCATAGTTCTAAAACCAAAATTCATCTCAAATCACATCTTCTGAAACCTTTTTTATTATCTGAATACAACTATCTTTCTGGAAAATTTTTCTGAAAACTGTTTCTGGTTTGTAATTCTCTGAAATTCTCATAAAACAGTTTCTTTTGAAAACTTTTTTGCAAAATCATATCTTCTGTGAGTCTGTCTTTGAAAATCCGATTCTGAAAATCTGCTTTAGAAAAACTATTTCTGAATGTCTGCTAAAAACCTGACACATGGGGGCGTTAAGTATCACCGTCCCCCATATGCCTCAACTAGAGCCAGGTGTGCAAATCCATGACATTGAGGTGTTACGTATCGCCGTTGTAGGCACTGTATTTTTGCATATAAGTCCCTATGATGAGTCTCGTACGGAGACACTCCTCTTTAAGTCGTGGAAGTCGCGGGAAACAGACGTCGGAAGGGAAATTCGGAAATCCATATCTTGTTGGACTAAATTCGTTTGTTTAGTTGAGGGTTCGCTTGTTGGACCTCTGTTTTAAAACACATCCTTGACCCAAACCCTCGTAATACACTGACACTTGCCTTACACACACACACCACACGTTAAGATACACCTGAAGCCAAACCGACAAACACAAATAGACTCAACATAAACACACGCACCCTAACAATAAACACACATAAGCCACACACAGCCAACCAGTGAGCAATTCACCCTCACCAACCCCTTCAACAACAACAAAATAACCCTACACAGCCAATAAGACACACCTAAAACACACCCCCATAACCACCGAAATATCCTTGAAACCAGCCCCTGAAGTCAGCCCATGAACACACCCAAACCAGCCCCTGAAGTCAGCCCCTGAACACACCCAAACCACCCCTGAAGTCAGCCACTGAACACATCCAAACGAGCCCCTGAAGTCAGGCCCTGAACACACCCCAAACTAGCCCCTGAAGTCAGCCCCTGAACATACCCAAACCAGCCCCTGAAGTCAGCATCTGAACACACCCAAAACCATCCCCTGAAGTCAGCCCCTGAAACACGCCTAAATGCCCTAAAAACTACCTCTGAGACACACCCAAATGCCCCTGAAAACTGCCTCTGAAACACATGCCCAAATACCCCTAAAAACTGCCTCTGATACACACCCAAGGAGTCCATTCATGACCATCACCTTCCAAATTAAACAAAAACACATATTAAACACATGCTAAAATCAAGACAAATCATATTCCCTAATTAAAAGATACAAATCAAATCTCATCAAACGCTTTCCTAATTCGATTAAATTACATACCTAAATAAAAAAAATCAAATAAAATCAAATATATCATCTTCCTAATCCAATCAAATCATATCTAATCACTTCCCTAATTAAAAGATTTTTCGCTATCACACACTAATTAAAAAACATCTCCCATAATTACACAAATCCTTTCCCTTTTCACACAAGGTAAACCCCAACCTTTGCCTATAAAAAGAAGCCCAAACCAACCTTAGAACCCCTAGCTCATTCTCACGAAAACACAAAGAAAAAAAAACAAGCTTCACGTCTAAGCCATCACTCATCCAGCCTGCCTTCAATCCACGCCCAACTGCCCTCCTTCAACACAGCTCACGTAGCCTCTCAACTCCACTCACGCACCCTCTGACCAGTCTTCAACTCACGCACCAATAAACCCTCCACAAAGCAACATCTCTTTAACGCATAAACCCTCCACAAACCAATAGCCCTTTAACGCATCAACACCTCTACAAATAAACAGCCTTTCACGCAAATAGCCCATGCATTGCACTCCATAATCACGCATAAACAGCCCCGCGCTGCACTCCATAATCACGCACAAACTACCTAGTTCTGCACCTAAACATCACCAAAAAAATGGCCCCTAAAAGACAGTACCTGACCATTGAAAATACCCCCTGAAATAGTCAAGATTTTCCCGTAAAATTGCAACAAAAACTGCCCCGTAAAACCCGCAAACCGTAAGCCAAAACAACCCACATTACCACAAAATATTAAGCTTAAACGGGACCAGAAATAGCCGTAAAATAGAGTAAAACAACAGCCCAAACAGTGAAACAGTGAAGGAGGACGTTGAACCAGTGAACCTGAGGAGTTGCGGAGCATCAACCCTTCCGACAACCGCGTACCGCACTTCCGAGAGACCACTTAAGAGGTTAGACCTGAGGGCACCCCTTTTTATTTATTCGCCTTTATTCTTTATTTATTTTCTTACTTTATTTCGCATGGGTATTATTGATTGGTGTATGATATGAATATCGGATGAATGGAATATGTGTTCTCTTTTGCGGTATATCAGATGGAAACCCAGACGTAAATTCCGTAGCCGAATCCGAATGGACGGTATTGCGGTCTGCACTCGGGATACAATACCACGTACCATTTAAGAGACAAACATATTTTGTTTCATCCAACCTTGTGTTCGAACATGATTAGGTCGTTAGTATGTTATTTATTTCTTAAGCATGATTTAACCATTAGTACGTTATTTCTTTAAGCATGATTTAGTTATTTTCTTTCGTATTAGGAATTTAATTTACGCTTATATTTAGGTTGTTATTTATTTTTCGTGTTTGATAATTCCATACGCCATGAGATTATTGTGTGTTATCGTGTGTTTGCCGTTATGATGACTTACTTTTAAAGCATGCAAACTTAGACATATGATTTACTTTTATGAATGCGAACTAGATCTAGGTTATTCTTGAATATATATGTTGCGTAGACTTGGTTAAATTATTGCACAAATCCGTTAATTACAAGTGGCATAAGTAAATGACCATTCTGAACCCAACGGTTTGAGGTCTTCCCTTGCAAGGGGTGAGTGCAGCCTTAAATATTTGTCCTAGTTCACACTGGGTGGCGACTAGATTATTCTCCGGTTTAGTTCCTCTGTGGGCTATTCCGTACTCCCGACTAGGCCGCGAGCCTAGAACAGCGTCGCTGATTTCTGTGTCCTACAGTCTGGCGACTCCACTGGGGATAGAGAATTGGACCCGAAAAAAATGTCTTATAATGTTTGTGATTTGTGCTTTAGTTAACTGTGTCTACCGTGGGTTGAAGAGGTTTAATCAAAGGCATTATTAAAGCTAAGTAATGGTTTGGTGTCTTCCTCCATTCACCACCTTTCTATAAGGAAAAGCTGTGAAGGCACCTAAATAATCATTACCCGTAGCTCACTGTGACAGACTAATTTGGAGGACTTGTTTTTTATTCCTGTCACCAAGGCGATAAGAGCCTAAGAGGCTTGGGTATTTAAGAGAGTTCGCTCCGCCCTCCCTCTGGGGAATCTACAATAGGGAATCCATTTGACAGTCAGTCACGTACCATAACTCGTTGGCACGTACCTTAGCGTATAAAAAGGGTGTGCTCACTTGGTCGCTCGGACCCTTGAGTGGGGAGACCTAGTTGTGGGCAATCCTTCGTCGATGAGAGCCTTTGTCTATACCCCTATAAACCCACATGTGAACTGTAGTTGTAGGACCAATATAAACTATTTCCTTGTGCTTGTGTTTAGGGACCATTATCATTTGGATTCAGTTGGACTTCTTGTCAGAAATGCGAACTTGTTGGGCCATTTAAACTGGGATGCATTCGTATCTTATGACAATTGGGCTAAAAGTTTCTAAAATGCCGATGGGCCACTCTGTAGAAATTGTTTCTTTATGCTTATGTTTAGGACCATTTTCATTTGGATTCAGTTGGACTTTTTGTCATGAGGTATGGGCTTGTTGGGCCATTTAAACTGGGACGAGTCCATGCTTTAGGGCAATCGGGCCAAAAGCTTCTAAAATGCCGATGGGCCATTTTGCGTTTAGGCCTCTTATCATTTGAAGTCGTTTAGCCATGTTATCACAAAAGTGTAAACCTGTTGGGCCTTTTCAACTGGGACAAGTTTGTACCTCGCAATAGTATGATTGAGTGCTTTAAAATGATAATGGGCCGACTTATATATTCCATTCATCGCACGCATACATGCTAACATGCAGTTTTAAGAGACACCATAGATACCCGTTGGGTTAGAAAAAAAAGTTTGTCAAGAAGGGTTTAGCAAACATGGATATCGGGAAAAGAAACTGAGAAACAGAAAACCTTACGGCAAGGATAGAGAGGCAAACAAATGGCATTCAGTTGAAATGCTTAAGAAAAGAAGAGGCTCAGAAAGTAATGGAAGAAGTGTATGCCAGAGTATGTGGACCGCACATGAATGGGTTGAATTTGTCTCGCAAGATTGTAAGACAAGGTTTCTATTGGTTGACCATAGAGACAGACTGTGTAAAGCTGGTAAAACATTGTCATGATTGTCAAGCAAACGGTAATTTGAACCATCTTCCTCACACAGAGTTACACGGGCTATCAGATCCATGGCCTTTCTCAGCATGGGGAATTGATATGATCGGAGAGATTCGACAGCACGCATCGAATGGACATCGTTTCATAGTAGTGGCATTGGACTACTTTTCAAAATGAGTGGAAGCCGAGTCGTTTCGTAATGTCACAGCAATGGCGAAGTTCATAGCTCGGTACATCATATGTCGATATGGAATGCCGCATCATGTAGTTACAGACAACAGAGTTCAGTTTCAAGGGGAAACAAAGGCAATGCTATAGAGATACAGGATAGGACATCACAAGTCATCACCTTACAGAACGCCGGCAAATGGGGCAGTCAAGTTAGCCAATAAGACAATAAAGAAGATGTTAGCCAAAATGACAGAGAACTACAGATATTGGGCCGACAAACTACCATACGCCCTGTGGGGGTACAGAACATCAGTGAGAACAACAACAGGAGCCACACCTTACTCTTTGGTCTATGGAATGGAATCAGTACTACATGTGGGAGTTGAGATACAGTCCATGAGGATATTAGCAGAAACATGGTTACCTGAACAAGGATGGGCCTCGCAGAGATTTGAACAGTTGGCATTTCTCAATGAGAAGAGAATGAAGTCTTTACATCACATGCAGATATATCAGAAGAGACTAGCCCGAGCATTCAATAAAAATGTGCGTCCTACTAAGATCAGAAAGGGTGATTTGGTACTTAAGAAGTCAAGGCCGTCGATGACAGACCCAAGAGGAAAGTTCAGACCCAACTGGGAAGGACCATACATAGTGCAGAAAGTAATGGGAAACGGGGAAGTAAGACTGTCAGACTTAGAAGGAAACGAGTTCACCGAGCCAATCAACGTGGACAGGTTGAAGTAGTACTTTGCCTGAGAAAGAGAAGACCGAGCAGTTACCAAGGGAATTGGCGGAAGACCTAACCCAACGGAATATGAAATTCATTCATGCATGCATGCATACACGTAACGTACTTGCATTCGTTTTTGTGCTTGTTCTGTTTTGTATTCACAGGTTTCAAAGAGGAAAAAAGAGAAAGCGGCAAATGCAAGCCAATCAGAAGCAGCAATAGTACAGTACATCAGTTCAGGAAAGAATCAGTTTTAGGGGCGAGGGCCACATCAGTATCAGTTTGGGGGCGAGGCCCACATCAATATCAGTTTGGGGGCGAGGCCAACATCAATATAAGTTGAGGGCGAGGCCCACATCAGTATCAGCTTGGGGCGAGGCCCACATCAGTATCAATTTGGGGCCGAGGCCCACATCAATATCAATTTAGGGGTGAGGCCCACATCAGTATCAATTTGGGGGCGAGGCCCACATCAGTATCAGTTTAGGGGTGAGGCCCACATCAGTATCATCTTGAGGCGAGGCCCACATCAGTATCAGTTTTAGGGCGAGGCCCACATCAATATCAACTGGGGGCGAGGCCCACATAAGTATCAGTTTGGGGGCGAGGCCCACATCAGTATCGGTTTCGGGGCGAGGCCCACATCAGTATCGGTTTCGGGGCGAGGCCCACATCAGTATCGGCTTCGGGGGTGAGGTCCACATCAGCATCAGTTTGGGGGCGCGGCCCACATCAGTATCAGTTTGGGGGCGAGGCCCACATCAGTATCAGTTTCGGGGCGAGGCCCACATCAGTATGAGCTTGGGGAGAGGCCCACATCAGTATCAATTTGGGGGCGAGGCCCACATCAGTATCAATTTAGGGGCGATGCTCACATCAGTATCAGTTTGGGGGCGAGGCCTACATCAGTATCAGCTTGGGGCGAGGCCCACATCAGTATCAGCTTGGGGCGAGGCCCACATCAGTATCAGTTATGGGGCAAGGCCAACATCAATATCAACTAGGGGCGAGGCCCACATCTGTATCAGTTTGAGGCGAGGCCCACATCAGTATCAGTTTCGAGGCGAGGCCCACATCAGTATCAGTTTGGGGGGCGAGGCCCACATCAGCATCAGTTTGGGGGCGCGGCCCACATCAGCATCAGTTTGGGGGCGAGGCCCACATCAGTATCAGTTTAGATGTGAGGCCCACATCAGTATCAGCTTGGGACGAGGCCCACATCAGTATCAATTGGGGGCGAGGCCCACATAAGTATCAGTTTGGGGGCGAGGCCCGCATCAGTATCAATTTGGGGGTGAGGCCCGCATCAGTATCAATTGGGGGCGAGGCCCACATCAGTATCAATTTGGGGGCGTGGCCCACATTAGTATCAGTTTAGGGGCGAGGCCCACATCAGTATTAGCTTGGGGCGAGGCCCACATCAGTATCAGTTTGGGGGTGAGGCTAACATCAGTATCAGCTTGGGGCGAGGCCCACATCAGTATCAGTTTTCGGGCGAGGCCCACATCAATATCACCTGGGGGCGAGGCCCACATCAGTATCAGCTGGGGGTTACGCCTACATCAGTATCAGTTTAGGGGCGAGGCCCACATCAGCATCAGTTTGGGGGCGAAGCCCACATCAGTATCGGTTTAGGGGCGAGGCCCACATCAGTATCAGTTTGGGGGCGAGGCCCACATCAGTATCAGTTTAAGGGCGAGGCCCACATCAGTATCGGTTTGGGGGGTGAGGCCCACATCAGCATCAGTTGGGGGCGCGGCCCACATCAATATCAGTTTGGGGGCGCGGCCAACATCGGGATCAGATTGGGCGAGGCCCACATCAGTATCAGTTTGGGGGCGAGGCCCACATCAGTATCAATTTAGGGGTGAGGCCTACATCGGTATCAATTTAGGGGCGAGGCCCACATCAGTATCAGTTTAGGGGCGAGGCCCACATCATTATCAGCTTTGGGCGAGGCCCACATCAGTATCAATTTGGGGGCGAGGCCCATATAAGTATCAGCTTGGGGCGAGGCCCACATCAGTATCAGTTTTAGGGCGAGGCCCACATCAGGGTCGAGGCCCCCGTTGTTGGTTGCAGTTAATGGGATGCGTCCCAGGGTTGAGGCCCACTGCATCATCAACTCCGTTCGAAGCAGCAGACAAGTCAGGTGGAAGCTGGCAACCAGGTAAGTAAAAATGCATTCCATAACTTTGATAGGAATGTCATTGTCACACACTACACAAGTCCCATCAAAGTGGGGGCGACTGAAGGCACTGTATTTTTGCATATAAGTTCCTATGATGAGTCTCGTACGGAGACACTCCTCTTTAAGTCGTGGAAGTCGCGGGAAACAGACGTCGGAAGGGAAAGTCAGAAATCCATATCTTGTTGGACTAAATTCGTTTGTTTAGTTGAGGGTTCGCTTGTTGGACCTCTGTTTTAAAACACATCCTTGACCCAAACCCCCGCAATACACTGACACATGCCTTACACACACACACACACGTTAAGATACACCTAAAGCCAAACTGACAAACACAAACAGACTCAACATAAACACACGCACCCTAACAATAAACACACTTAAGCCACGCACAGCCAACCAGTGAGCAATTCACCCTCACCGACCCCTTCAACAACAACAAAATAACCCCACACAGCCGAATAAGACACACCTAAAAAACACACCCCCATAACCACCAAAATATCCTTGAAACCAGCCCCTGAAGTCAGCCCATGAACACACCCAAACCAGCCCCTGAAGTCAGCCCCTGAACACACCCAAACCAGCCCCTGAACACACAAAAACCAGCCACTGAAGTCAGCCCCTAAACACACCCAAACCACCCCTGAAGTCAACCACTGAACACATCCAAACGAGCCCCTGAAGTCAGGCCCTGAACACACCCCAAACTAGCCCCTGAAGTCAGCCCCTGAACATACCCAAACCAGCCCCTGAAGTCAGCCTCTGAACACACCCAAACCAGCCACTAAAGTCAGCCCCTGAACACACCCAAACCAGCCCCTGAAGTCAGCCCCTGAACACACCCAAACCAGCCCCTGAAACATGCCCAAATGCCCCTGAAAACTACCTCTAAGACACACCCAAATGTCCCTGAAAACATCCTCTAAAACACACGCCCAAATACACCTAAAAACTGCCTCTGATACACGCCCAAGGAGTCCATTCACGCCCATCACCTTCCAAATTAAACAAAAACACATATTAAACACATGCTAAAATCAAGACAAATCACATTCCCTAATTAAAAGATACAAATCAAATCTCATCAAACGCTTTCCTAATTCGATTAAATTACATACCTAAATAAAACAAATCAAATAAAATCAAATATATCATTTTCCTAATCAAAACAAATCATATCTAATCACTTCCCTAATTAAAAGATTTTTCTCTATCACACACTAATTAAAAAATATCTCCCATAATTACACAAATCATTTCCCTTTTCACACAAGGTAACCCCAACCTTTGCCTATAAAAAGAAGCCCAAACCAACCTTAGAACCCCTAGCTCATTCTCACGAAAACATAAAGAAAAAAACAAGCTTCACGCCTAAGCCATAACTCATCCAGCCTGCCTTCAATCCACGCCCAACTGCCCTCCTTCAACACAGCTCATGTAGCCTCTCAACTCCACTCACGCACCCTCTGACCAGTCTTCAACTCACGCACCAATAAACCCTCCACAAACCAACAGCTCTTTAACGCATAAACCCTTCACAAACCAACAGCCCTTTAACGCATCAACACCTCTATAAATCAACAGCCTTTCACGCAAATAGCCCATGCACTGCACTCCATAAGCACGCACAAACAGCCCCGTGCGGCACTGCATAATCACGCACAAACTACCCAGTTCTGCACCTAAACATCACCAAAAAATAGCCCCTAAAACACAGTCCCTGACCACTGAAAATACCCCCTGAAATATTACTGATTTTCCTGTAAAATTGAACCAAAAACAGCCCCGTAAAACCCGCAAATCGTAAGCCAAAACAGCCTCGTATTACCGCAAAACAGTAAGCTTAAATCGTGACCAGAAATAGCCATAAAATAGAGTAAAACAACAGCCCAAACAGCAAAACAGCGAAGGAGGACGTTGAACCAATGAACCGGAGGAGTTGCGGAGCATCAACCCTTCCGACAACCGCGTACCGCACTTCCGAGAGACCACTTAAGAGGTTAGACCTGAGGGCACCCTTTTTATTTATTCTCCTTTATTCTTTATTTATTTTCTTACTTTATTTCGCATGGGTATTGTGGATTTATGTATGATATGAATTTCGGATGAATGGAATATGTGTTCTCTCTTGCGGTATATCGGATGGAAACCTGGACGTAAATTCTGTAGCCGAATCCGAATGGACGGTATTGCGGTCTGCACTCGGGATACAATACCATGTACCACTTGAGAGACACACATATTTTGTTTCATCCAACCTTGTGTTCGAGCATGATTAGGTCGTTAGTATGTTGTTTATTTCTTAAGCATGATTTAGCCGTTAGTACGTTATTTCTTTATGCATGATTTAGTTATTTTCTTTCGTATTAGGAATTTAATTAACGTTTACATTTAGGTTGTTATTTATTTTTCGTTTTTGATAATTCTATATGCCCATGAGATTATTGTGTGTTATCGTGTGTTTGCCGTTATGATGACTTACTTTTAAAGCATGCAAACTTAGACATAGGATTTACTTTTATGAATGCGAACTAGATCTAGGTTATTCTTGAATATATATGTTGAGTAGACTTGGTTAAATTATTGCACAAATCTGTTCATTAAAAAGTGGCATAAGTAAGGGACCATTCCGAACCCAACGGTTTGAGGTCTTCCCTTACGAGGGGTGAGTGCTGCCTTAAATCTTTGTCCCAATTCACACTGGGTGGCGACTCCATTATTCTCTGATTAGTTCCTCCGTGGGCTATTCTATACTCCCGACTAGGCCGCGAGCCTAGAACAACATCACCGATTTCTGTGTCCTACAGCCGTCCCCCAATGCATGTCAATATCATGTCCCTGAATTTAGGGTCTAGGGGCATTATGTATCACCATCCCCCTTGCCCTGAAATCTGGTGGTCTTGGGATTTTACATGTCGTCGTCCCCCAAGCCACAAATCTGAAGCCGGGGATGCGGATCTATGCTACCCTCAAGACTCTGAATCTATGATCTAAGGGCATCTATCATCCATAGTCTTGAACTGCATGTGCACATGATATCTGAATCCGTCAATTCCATATCTGAGTCAAGTTACATACTGAGGTGGGTTTTTCTCCATGCCTCAAAATCATAAAATCATGATTTTGTAATCATCACTTTTCTAAATCTTTTCTCAAAGCATTCATAATCAAAATATATTTGAAAGTAAGCTTAGCTAATGCCCTAAATGCAAAAAGGTAAGTCTGATATTTAAAAACAATATAATGAAAAATCAATTTAAGGAAAGAGTGTCCACTCACAGATTTGGAGTCCCGCTAGCATTACTTCACTTCACCAAAGGAATTTATGGTTCATGCGATGACCTTTAATGGGTAACTTAATTAGAATACAAATCGTGGAATCTACTTCGACACTATCATCGCTATATGATATTTATATTTGTGATATGATAAATTACGTGTATATAAGATGCTACGAAACCTTTTTGGTAGTCTCTAATATCATGAGTTGAAACTGAATTGGCAAAAAAATTAATCATGATAAATGGCCACTCGTCGCGACGCCAATCGTTGCACATCGTGACGCTCACACGGGTAGGGTTGAGGTAAAAGGCTTCCCATGTATCACGTCTCCATGCTCACTCGAGTAGGCTAAGATATATAACTTCCTTTGTTTCACGTTGCGTCACCAAGCTTTACACATCGCGACGCTCACTCGATAAAATCGAACCAAATGCCATCTTCCTGCTACGCGTCACAACGCTAGCCTGTTGGCGTCATGACACTAGTTTATGTTCAGGCCCAGCACCAACACTTCAATGCCTAACTTGCCCAAATACACTCCCAATACCCTCATACTATATTTCTCACACAACTATTTCTTTAAACTTCAACATTCATGTATGCTATATCAATATTCCCCCACAAAATAACTCTTCAACTCCATACATCTTAACTTAACTCAAGATTTAAACTTTATAATCTTTATCATTTCTTAATAAGATCAATTTCTTAACTCACTAACCACTTTAATGCAATTACAAACATGTCAACAAAACTACCATAACATTATTTTATCAAAACTCCATAACTTCAATTTTGGGTCAAGATTATTTACCTCAAATTACTTGATCTCTTTCAACCTCCAAGCCTTGTAAGCTTTTTATTTCAATTTTGGCTTGTTGTAGATTGCTTTTCATTTGTTCTTCTTTAAGTTTGAAAGAAAATGGCACACTCTCTCTTTCATTTCTCTTTTCTCTCTTCTTCTTTATCTTTACGTTTCTTTCTTTCTTCAAAACTTGTAGATGAATTAATAGTGTCCCTTATTTATACTTGGATTTATTTGGTTGATTTATGTAATTATTAAATGAAAAAAAAAATCAGAAAATTTGAGAGATTTTGAGAGTTCTTTAGATTCATCCTTGGGTATTATTCATCCAGATTTGTGATCTATATTTTTGACTTGATTCTGCTTTGAATTTGGAAAAATATTCAAATTGAAGTTGTAGGTCTTGATCTTAGCTTTCTGTAGATATAAACTTCATAAAAATCGGAGATCGTATGAAAACGTTATGGCCCAAATCAGATGGGTTGTCCGGAGTGGAACATCGTACCATTTCGTATCAGAAATTCAAAGAATTAACCGATTATCCCCAAAGTCATTTCATCAGTATAAATGTGTTCAAACATAATTTATATTATGTAACACTTGTCCCACAATATAACAGTATTCGAGATTTCCAGATGTTACAATGGACCATGTAAAATGAATGAGAAACCTAAAAATAATTACTATACCACGAAAACCTAACATTTCACAAATTAGTGCTGTCTTAGAGTAGGTCAAATATTTACATGCTAGATCTAGACAATAGCTATTGATTAATATATGCAAGAATAACTCTTATTCATATATTAATCAACCATTGTTTGACTTGGTCAAAGAATTTTGATTAACATTTAATCATTCCTTTGTGAATGTAACTCATTGTTTCAGAACTCTTGGACTTAACTAGTGAAATGTCACCGTAAGGTAGGTCAGTTCACCGGATACATTTAGAATTCCTATCCTTTCAGAATCCAATCTTGATATTGATCCAAAATGGACACCATCCGTAAGGGGATGAAAATAAAGTCGTCTCGAGGCGTCTTTTAAATCTCACATTATCAAACTAACAACAAGGATCACGGGATATATTGTCATATTTCCCTCTCCCACTCCTTATTTTATAATTTAAGGTTTCTATTACACTAGTATATAATTTGTTTAGATTTTGCGCGGCTAAAAAAAATAACATAATTAATACTAGCGGATTATTAGTGATATCTCCAAACTTTAACACTAAAAATTTTGTTCACTAATTTTATTAATCTAAACTAATATAACTCAATTAAATAATTTAATCAAATATTATTTTTAGCGATTTATGTCAATTTGAACTCGTAAAATTATTAGTTCACTATTTAAGTTTAGAAATTAAATTCGGATTAAGACAATTATTTAATTAAACTATTTAATTAGATATAGGTGAGTTAAGTTATGTTTCTTTGGTACGTGAAGTTGTATCCCGACTGTAGGCCACACTACCGTACATTCGGAATCGGTTACGGAATTTATATCTGGATTTCCATCTTATACCAAAGCAAATAACTAGTCTCCTGATAATTATCTTTTTCCGATTTACCAAATTTTAAAATTATTTAATTAAACTATTTAATCTAATAATGCATGTTTTAATCTAAATTTAAACTATTTAAATTTGCATAACTTTTATGCTTAGATTAAATTAACGTGCATTTAATGTCATAGCATGTTATAATGCATGAGTGGGTATCATATGATATCTTCGATGTTATTCTAATAATTTGAATTGTAAACATACAAACAACAAAACTAATGCATTGACCGGACTTTTTGGTTTTCTATACTAATCAAATTAGTACATAAAATAACCAAGGCATTCATTGGTTTTCAACTCTTGACTCCATGGATTTTCCTGCGGAAAGTTTGATACTCGAGCAGTAACCTTCGCAATATATGGATATTATGTTTCATGTAGTTGTGTCTCACTACGGATCACATTAGAACTTTGACTCGTAAGACATGCTTTCGTGTGGCAATCACATCTACACATCGATGTCGAACTCACCACGCCTATGATTATCAAAGCTTCCCACAATCGCGATCCACATTTACTAAACATTGCTCAATTAGTACCTTTGTGTTCTCCTTGGCAACGCGCTCCATAGGTTACACGGTAAAAATTAAATACAATATTTGTATTAATTCTTAAAATGGCCTTATGGTCTTACATTCCCAAAAACACTTATAAATCCAAAAGGCGAGAACAATTTACGATCAATGAATTTAAAATAAATAAACATCATCATATGAATAATTTTATCTCATAAAATATATTTATTTAATTTTATGCTCATTCTTATGACATATTTTATTTTATTTTTCATGCATCTCATACATAAAATAAACAATAGATTAATTATCGCATAATTAAAATAAAAAGATAAGAGTTAGAATACTTTTCAACCTTGCTCTTAATGCTAAATATAGGAACTGATTTCCTCATGCAACGGAAATGTCTTTAGGCACCAGGATCGACCTTGAAATTTTTTCTGCCCTTGCCCTCTAAATGTTGAATCTGTCCAGCCATCTAAGCTTTAGTTTTACACTATTTTTGATATTTTAACAACACCGGTCAACCCCTGAAAAGTAATGAATTTTTAGCAGTTAAAAGCACTGAAAGTTGCTAACTGCCCTATCAAAAACTCTCACTGTTTTGTAGATTTTTTCAGCAGCAGTTCCAGACAATATATTCACTCCGAAGCTGCACTCCGAAACACCAAATGGACCTGCAGCTCCGAGCTCCAATAATCACAGGATATTGATTAAAACTCTTTAATCAAATATTCCAAATCATTAACTTTAGGTTATTCCAATAAAACCTGAAGTTGCACTCTTGTTACTACAAATATATTTTATATCGAAACTCATTGCTGTCCACCGATATAATCATTGCATACACATTGACCCTCTATGGGTATGTCATAATTAAATATGGGTCATAATATCCGTTATACCCGTCTAATTATTCTGTGCCATAAGTACCATTGATTTTCTAATAAATGATTAATTCATAACTATTATTAATAATAAAAACACTTGAGCGCTCTAATCATTCAATTATCGAATCTACCCTTATGGAAAATAGTACATATATATAACATTTATGCGTATATGGTCATCCATCAGAAGAGCTTTAAACTTCATTATTTTCTTTACGTTTTCTAAGCACACATTGTTTCAGAAATACTTACACAAACCGATTCACACATTCAAATTATATATACTTATTTAGAAACGTACATTGTGCAAGTTCCCAGATTTTCTTCATAATAATCATACCATAACCAACAAAGATATACCAATATATTTATATATATATGCCAAAGATGAACGAGAGGACAACCCAAGCATACTTGCACAAACCGTACACTGATATGATTAAATAAAGCTTGTATGAAACTCATTATCTATTTTAGAATAGGTATGAGATGAATTCTATCCGAAAAAAAATACCATAATCAAAGATACTAGGAATTGTCAATGTAACGACAAGTAATCTCGACGACCAGTGATCTCGATTACTGTTTCATTATGGGATGAATATTATATAGTATAAATTATGTTTGAACACTTACACACTCATAAAATGACTTGGGAGACAATCGGTAAATTCTTCGAGATCCCGATACGAGAGGGTACGATGTTCCACTCCAAGCAGCGCCTGGTATTTGGGCCGTAATATTTTTATACGATCTCTGATGTTTATGAATTTTATATCATCGGAAAGATAAGACCGAGAGCTACAACTATAACGTTGGATAGTTTTCTAAATTCGAACCCGAAATAAGTCAAAAATCATAAATTCAGTGACTGCTACAATAATTTCGAGATTAGTCTAGAAAAAGATGAGATGGCTTAATCCTAACCACCCAAATCCATCACAAAAATCATCTCAATTCCTCTATAAATAGAAAATTATAGGTATTATTTATCTGGTTAATTTGGTTTAGAAATAAATACTTTGAGGAATTTCCTAATTAAGAAAATTCTAGGTTATTGGGGATGGACGTTGCGAGGGTGAATTGAATATGTTAAGAAAATTATGTCTTGTGAATTGATGATTCTTGATGTTGGTTTGTGTAATAATAAGTTGAATTGTGTATCGGTAATGCATTTGGGTAAGAAAGACTTGAGGAAGCAAGCTTAAAATCCTGAAAAACTGGTTGGCTTCGCGACGCGCAGGGATTTGCGTCGTGACACACACTGGAAATATTATAGGAACATGTTTCTGGAATTTTGAGCATCGCGACGCGTAAGGCTTTGCGTCACAACGCGTGACTAAAAACCATCCCAAATCAGTTTTAAACCTTTCCGGTTACACCCTAGCATGTTAGAGGCCACCCTAAGGGTCTCGTATCAACTCATAAGTATATATTACATCATGATATAATGAGATACGCCTTGGGGTGATAACACTTACTTGAATAAGAAAAAGTAGTTGATTCTGAAATATATATTTCTTAGTCCATCTTCTAATCGAGATTATCAATTATAGATCATCGCAGGAACCAGGGCTTTCTTCAGCAAGTGAGTAACGCCGGCCAGATTCTAAAATCTGTGAGTGGACATTCTTCTTTAAAGTTGACTTTTATAATGTATTTTTACATATCAGACTTATTCTTACGCTTTTAGGGCGTTAGTTGATTTTTACTGCAGTTATTTCATGCAATATTATGTTTTAAGATATGTTTGAAAAATAAATATTTTCTAAGTATGATTTTGTGATTTTCGAGGCATGAGGGAAAAATCCACCTCAGTATTAACTTGTTTTAGACATGGAATTGACGGATGACAGGTGCACATGTAGAGGATAGAGGGACGACGATACGTAATGCCTCAAGATCCTAGTTCAGGACTAGGGATGACAGATGCCCATAGATCCTAGTTTCAGAGCTTGGAGGGTAGCATAGATTCGCTCCCCTATTTCTAGTTCAGTGGCTTAGGGGACGACGATACGTAATGGCCCAAGATCACTAGTTTCAGGGACAGATAGTGGCATGTTTTGGGGGACGGTGATACATAACACTCCAATGTCATGGATTTGTACTACTGGCTCTAGTTAGGCGTATGTGGGGACCAAGATAGGTAACGCCCCCATACGTCAAGTTTTTCAGAGACAGTTCAGTTTTCATATTTCAGTTTTTTTAGAAAATAGTTTTAAGAGATAAGATATTAGAAACAGTTTCAGAAAACAAAAATTTCAGAAACAGTTTTCAGAACAGATCTTTCAGATATAAGTTTACAGAACCAGACTTTCAAAAGCAGATTTCAGAAAATATAAGTTTTATAAAAGAGATTCCACACAAGCTTTTCTGAAAATATTTCAGAGTTTTTAGATAAGTAAAAGAGTTTTCATTTAATATAACTTTTTTTTAAAGAACCTTGGTTTTAGAATTAAACATTTTCATTAAAGTATTTTAGTTTTTATTTTGAATCGTCCACTCACTTAGATCGTACAAACGGTCTAAATCCCCCACTACCAGTTTCTGTTTTGCAGGTATTCTTGGAGGACGAGCTCGGGAGGATGGATACTGATAGCAGTGACTAGGGTATGAAGTCCACCAGGTCAAGTTAAAAACAAAGTCTAGTTCAGTTAGAGTCAGGAAGTGACATGTAACCTATATCTTGTATAGTAAATGTTTCTTATATATTTTATTTTAGTAATCATTGTCAGAGTTTTAATATATATTAAAACAGAGTATGTAGTATTAAACATGTTTTACATTCATGATTTATGAGTTGGGCAATGGTCTCATGCATGAGTTTTTATATGAGATAAGAATATCAGATGTCAGAAGTCAGAGGCTCCAGGGAATAATATGACATATTCTATGTCGGTAACTGATGAGTGGTATTTATATCACTATTTCCCACCTATTTAATCTAATATTTTGAATAGTTTCTTGATTTTTTTGAATGTTTTGATGTGTTTTGTGTTATTTTGTAGGTAAATAAAGTTTCAGGACATTCTGGAGGTGATTTGGAGCAAAACAGTGAAAATTGGCGAAAAAGGGCATTTTGGTAATTTCCAGCGTCGCGCCGCCCAGACCTTCCGCGTCGCGACGCCCAGTGTGCGTCGAATCTGCTAACGTGCGCCGGGTCAACATGTCAGAATTTGAGAAGTTTGACTTTGCTAACGTGCGCCGTGACATGTGTCACCATCACATCCAATCTGCTAACGTGCACCGTGCCACGTGTCAACATCATATGCTGCCGACACTCAGACTTTACACGTGTCGTCTCGTCATCAGCCATGTCAGCGATCAACGAGTCAACTGTGCCATGTGTCATGCCACGTCATCAGCCACGTCACAAGGTCAACCAAGTCAACATGCCACGTCAGCATCAGCCAATCACAACGTGACACGTGTCACCACGTGTCGCAATCCTATTGTGCCGACAATTGCAACACGCGCCAATGCCACGTCAGCGCCACGTCAGTATGACGTCATCAATGACGTCATCATAATAATTGAGTTTTAGCCGCCTTGCCACGTGTCGCGTGAACAGTCAGCCGCCATGACGCGTGTCGCCTCCTCAGCGTGCCACGTCTTACTATTCCAGCGTCGCGATGCTGACCTGGCGTCGCGACGCTGAAGACCAAATTTTCTATTAATATGCGCGAATTTCAGAATTGTGTGTGCTTTTCTCTCTCTCATCTTTTTGGATGAAGAGAGAGTTTCTCTCTCTAAAATTATTTTAATTTTATTTTTTTACTTTTAGTTTGTAATTAATTTTAATTACCATTTGTAATAATAGTAATTTAGTTTTTACTTTTTACAGTTTTTACTATTCATGAGAAAGTAATTTCCCAGCTAGGGTGAAAGGTAATTCTTTTACTGTTGCTATTTAGTTTAATCTCCCTTAAAAATAATATATTTACTAATTAAAATACTGATTAATAAAGGATACCGCTATATTGGTCGATTGGCAATTTAATTTAATCTGGTTTAAACCTGACTTAATAAAGGAAACCGCTATATTGGTCGGTTGGTAAATTTATTTTGGTACCGCCTTTATGGCTGGATTATGGACAAATATTACCGCCTATATGGCTGGTTGGACTAAATTTGACTTAATCAGGATACCGCCAGATTGGTCGGTTGGTAAAATAATATCACAAGTTTATATATTATTTTATGGGAGATATATAAATTAGTAGTAGTAAAAGTAATTCCTTTTACCTTAGCATTTTATTTTATTGTAATTTACTTTTCAGCTTTTATTTTACTGCTATTACTTTTCAGCAGTTTATGTCTTTTATTTTCAAGTTTTTACCAGCCCTAGCTATGTGTCATAACTAAGTTAGTATCTAGGGTTGTGATGAAATTCAATATCATGGGTTTATAAGGTTAGATTATAGTTTGGGTATTATAAAGATTATTTATTGAGTCTTAATCTTAATGCTTTTTATTAATTGGCCATTAATAAAATTGATTAGGTAAACTTAAAATGAACTAGACATAGGGATTTTAAGTTTAAAACCTTAGACTCAATAGCCCACGATCTTCCTTGAGGATAGATAACCCTTTAATAGATTTCCTTACAGGATAGGAATATACCTGTCGGGCGAGGGTAGCCATAATTGGAACTTAATCTTAATGAATCCAGGTAATTTGGTTGACATAGGAATATGGTTCAATTGGGTTATACTGGGTATTTGAATTTGACCATCGAAAAAGGCTTTTACATAATTTCGTGTTCCAGGTTAATAAATTAATATATTACCAAACTATAAAATAATCACTTCATCATTAAAATGATATTGGAATAAATCACAACCCTAGATCTATGTATCTTTTGTTATTTTCCTTAGTATTTTCTTTTGTTTATTTTGTATATTTTAATTTAGCAAATCCACATTCAACCAATCAATCAAACAATCACTCTCTTCTCCATTTAATTAGATATTTGTAAATAAATAGATTCAACAATTAATAACAATAGTAGGAATTAAGTCCTCGTGGGATCGATATTTTTATACTACTTGAACGATACGTGTGCTTGCGTTATACGTGTGTGTTTACGCCGGTCAAGTTTTTTGCTTTACAAAGATGGTATCAGAGCATGATCTAGGGAGTCAGTGACTGCAGTGGGCAGAGTGCTTGGGTCTTGTATACGTAGTATGTCCGGGATACCCGTATGCGGGGCACTACCTCTCTAGTATTTGATCTTCGAGTACGTCCTCAAGTTCCATAGACAGGTTAGTAAGAACTCCTAAGTTGCCCGAATCCTCTTCCTAGTATAATGTAATCAAATTCATGTTATAGTTAAGGACTATTTGGTAGTAATCCTGGCTTGTTAAGCCGGAGTCCAAGACGAGTTGGGAGATAATATAGTAAATTTCTAAGAATAGTTACCCAAGGGAGTGGGAAAAATGTATAGATGTTTAAGCAGCGAGAGACAGAAAAGTAAAGAGACGGAATGAAATAGAAAAGTTTTAAGGATACCCACCCAAGAAAGTAGGAAGAGAAAGAGAAAGCTTGAAAGAAAAGTAAGGAAAGATATATAGATGTTCAAGTAACCAGAGACAGTAAGTGGGAAAGATATAGAAGGAAATGATAAAGAAAATACCAGAACTTATAGTAGTAAAGAGCATATAACAAGTTTGAACAAGAGAAAAATACTGAGTAAACTTGAGTAAGATTCCTTCCTTTCTACTAAGGTTCCTTTCCTCATCAAAAAAATCATTTAGGTAAACCCAATAACCATAAATACCTCTTATTGACAGTGAAGTTTTTCCCTGAATAGCGAAAATAGTCAAAAAATGAAGAGAAATAAAAGTTCAGGACTAGTCAATGGAGTTTCCAAAAAAATCAAGCTATCACAAAAGATGTAGAAATTTTAGATATCCAAACCCAGATCCGTGAGCTAGTAAAATGAAAAATGTAAGATAAGTGATTAGTTACCTTAACCAAAGAAATCGATATACGATAAGATCTGACTTCCCAAAATTCTCACCCCTCAGCTATGCTAGACAAAGAAGTGGCCCTGACAGAGTCTACCTCATACCCACCTTACATGAGTAATAGACTCTACCAGGGCATAATGTATTAGAAACAAGGACGCCGACACCCATTGAGATGTAGATTCCTACCCCACCCTATATTAGCCGAGATAAAGATAACCATAAGGAAATTCGATGAAGATTTAACCTAAGTTAGAAACAGAAAACACAAAATGATAGGCCACCCAGGGAAGAACTAAGAAGGATTTAGGAGATAGAAAAGAAAGAACCCGACTTAAGCCAAGTGGATAAGTTAGAAATACCTGAGGAAATCCATATACTGATATAATGCTAATAGAGATTCTTGAAAGTTTAAAAATGACAGATTCAATAGATGGGAGACAATTGGAAGTTAGCAAAGAATACTAGCATGAATTGTAAGATTATACGGTGTAGCTGTAGCCGATAACAAGAGCAAAGACCAGAAACCTAGGAAGTAGTCAATAGGAATAAGCCACCAATAGCCTTGGATGCACAATATGGAACTGAAGAATAAGTTATGGAAATAAATAATAAAGAAAGCTACGGGAAGTAATAAGGAAGTAAAGTGTATGTAGTAATAATGGATAATGTGGCTTGAGATAGTAATGTAAACGGAAACCTCATTATAGTTGATCAGAGTTACAGAAACCTTAAGATTTGAAGTAGTAGACGTAAATTCCGACAATATAAGCGATAACTCTTATGTCCAGTAGTTCCCAACCGAGAGGTGTAAAGGCATCCAATCAGTCCATTGTTGGAGTTGGATAATTGACAGAAATACGTATTTCCCAGATCTTCAAGGAAAGCAAGTATTCACCCATCTGTTAGGGTTGGTGCTCTGAGCGCCAATCCGGATCATATTTATGTCTGATTCATGAATACGATCAATACCTTTTTTTCCATAATATTACTAATTTAAATAGTAGCACCTTTTGTCTCTTATATACATATTCGGTCTATTTTCGATTAGATTGAAACTAAATCTGGTTTAGTGATATATATATATATATATATTATATATATATATATATATATATATATATATATAGATATATAATATATATATATATATATATATATATTAGACAAAGACCCCGGGATTTACAACATAGTGTGCAGTTACAATATAGTTTGTAATTGACATTGGGAAGTGTCACTATAAGTTGTATATCCTTAAATTAAGTTCCTGGTCAAGATTTAATGACATGGGTCGATTAGTAAAATCCGTTGAGACCAGTACATGTCGTATATCGGACTTGGTCCGATGATTTATCCCAATGAACCATGAGTCTTGGGAGAATCATATAGACGTGTAGTTGTTTATTTGATAAACATTGAACGACTCACCGAAGATTTCCTAATGGATGGTACACCAACGTCAATGGGAATCTTATCGGGTTGAGTAACATAGTTATTCTTTGACTTGAGATACCACTGTGGATATATGAGTTATCCTCCACACTTAGATGGCAGTCACGTCACCGATCTATTTAGATCAGACCTTCGCATGTTCGTTGGGTGTGGACTCATGCTCATGATATCCTGTGAGTATCAAGAAAGGATCCGTCAGTTCTGTATACAGAGCATAGGTAGTCCATAGGTGATTAACAATCTGTTAAATCTATGGCCATAGTATACTTCGGAAGTGAGTTCTGAATGTTATTTAGAGATTATTAATAGATACGTCGAACGGATTATTCCTATGGAGATTTGACGTTTATATCTATATCTCTGGGATAATCCGAATACCTGTGACGAAGGGATTATATGTATGCAATGACCTCGACCTGTATGATTCAGCGAGTTTATCCATGGTCGTCATAATTTACAAGTACGTGAATTATGGACACAAAATTAGATTTCGTGACGGATATGCTTGAATCTAGAGAGTCTCACTAATGAAATATACTCGTCGAGCACTAGGGCAACTGTTATGAATAATACTGATTATTTATAACTCGTTTAATGGTTAAACAGAAAATACATGCAATCAGGACCTAACAGTCATTTCCGAATTAATGTGTATTTGTATTTAATACTTGATTTTATTAAATACACATTAATAAAATATCAATTTATGAAATTTGACATATATCATTAATATATGTATTTGTGATATTTAATGTAAATATAATACATATATTTAAGATATTTATGTTTAATTATTTAATTATTTAATTGTTAAATAATTAAAATAATTAACAAAATAAATATCTTTGGTAATGTTTTTCTTTTTTAATGGCATGAAACCATTGGTCCATTTGTTACTACACTTTATTAAAGATAAGATGTTATCTTTAATCTTGTAAACTTGGTCCAATGAATTTTGAACAAAAAATAAAGTAATTTTATTAATTTTTTGTTGCAAAAATTTGGCCATAGTATAATTGTTTTAACAAAAAAATTTTGTTTCAATTTTAACATTTAGACAAGTTTCATAATATTTTACAAAAAGAGTTGAGAGAAAAGTTCAATAAAGAAAGAAAAAAAAAAGGCAAAAACTTAGAGATTTTGTAAGTTTTTTTTCACACTTTCTTCTTCATGAAAATTATTTCAATTAATCTTAGCTTCAATTTGTGTTGTTAAGTTGATGTCTCTACTCTTTGGGTTTGTAATTATATGTGTTTGAAGCTTGTTGGATGATTAGCGTGTATGATTAAATAATAAACTTATTATTAGTAATTAAGCTTATTTGAATAATTAGTAATCAAAGTTGTCATTCTAAAGTTGCTTAACCATTCATAAATAACCTAGAATTGTTCTTGAGTGGTTTCATGATGGTGAGACTTGATTGGTGTGGTATTGGATTGATTAAAGTGTTGAATTTTATCAATTTAGTGTAAATTGAGCAATTGGAGTAATTTGAGAAATTAGGGTTCTTAACCTAATCCAATTTTGGGGATTTTCATATATGTTGCTTATCTGATGTATATATGATGTATATCAAATTGGGATTATTTGGATTTGATCTTGACATGTTTTGAATATTAGGGGCTAAATCGTAATTAATGGAAAAGTTGGGACCCTCTCGCAATTTGAAGAAATTGAGGGGTTTGTGAGTTGCAAAAATTCTGTTTTCATGTTTTGAACATGTTAAGAATAATTTTAAAAAATATTTGGAATAATCTAAAATTATTATTTGACAATTTTAGGACTAAAATGTAAAATTTGTAAAGTTTAGGGGTCTCACGGAAATTAATGATAAATCTGATTTTTCAGATAAAAATTCAGTTTTTATTTATATAGTAATTAGAATAAATTGGTTTATTTTAATTTCCTAAGAAAAATATTATCGAAAATTGTTTCGGAGTTAGTTAAAATACGCGAAAACGGCGAAAAACGGTGTTACCGGGTAACGGCTGCCCAAAGAGTGAACTGGGCACTGTTCGGGCAGCCCACAAACTATCCAAATGTTTTTGGGCCTGACATGGGCATTCCCCATATGCATTGGTCAGTCAGTTCGGCCGAAAACGCATTTTATGCTATTTTGCGGAAAAACATTTTCGCAAAAGTTTCACGGTGTTTTATGTTATTTATGTCGTTATATGATATCGAATAAATATGTTTAGGTGAATATGAATGAATATTAATATTAGATATTAAATAATTTATTTGTAAGTTTAAAAATTGTAAACTATGATTTCGCCCGAACAGCGCTTCTTCCGCTGCGCCTCCCTGATTTGACCCCTACAAAATGGTATCAAAGCGAGTCCGATCTTGGACACCCGATATGATTAGCCCTTTAAAATTCAATATTTAATTTAATCATTGCCTAATACATGCATATGTTTATTTAATTTGATTAAATAAAGTAAAAGCATCTTTTGTTGGAAAATCCCCGTTTAAATAAGGTTTTAAGAAAGTGACTAATATTAGGAATACTTGTTCCTTCGTCCGCCTTGTCAATACATATGTAAATGTTTTCATGATGCTATGGCGGTAACATGCCAAAGCTGTGCAGTTATGGTTGAAGGTAGTTCATTTGCACTAGTAGAACTTATATGATAAGAGACAATTCAAGTGAAAGTGGAAATCCTAAATGTGCCAAAGTTGTCAGGACTACATCGGTAGCTTGAGTTTTATATTGACAAGTTTAACCTTGATACGCCTCCTTGTGAACGTGCCAAAGCTGTCATAACGAGAAACGATCAGGACCGAACCCACGAGTCACAGTGAGTGTGATTGACAATGAGTTGTCTACCTAATGAATATACGTAGGCGAGAACGTGTCAAAGCTGTGAGTCGAAATATATTCATGGGGTCCACTTCCCATTATGGAATTCAATTTAGTTATTGAATTCTCATTTCCGTTGGGGATTACAGAATTACGTAAAGTAGTGGCAGACACTGCTAGGTTAAAAATCCTTAACTTATGCGGTGTATAATATTATGTAAATTGTCGCTCATGTTGTTCCTTATTCTATTAGTTTGATAGAATTAAACTTTTATCCACTGCATGCTTATTATATATTTTTTCCGACTTGAATTATGGTTGCAGATTTCTAGAATAGGTTCTATATTAGAATATATAATATATTATCCTTCTAGACAGAGTAATTTCTTATGTAGTAAAGATTGACATGAATTGGTTCATGTCTCGAGATTCTTCACTGGCATTAAGAAAACCCCATTAGGTATTTGTTTATCTAATAATGACGTTTCTTGGCTTTAGTGACATTCAGAGGTCACGTGTCAGACACTATTTGTTTTTCGATTATATGCAAATGTTGTAAATAATTTGAAAGTAAATAAAAGCTATAGAAAGAAGATGCGTATAGTATGTTGTGTATAGAAAATATTGATTTTCATAATACGACAACTGTAGATATTGGATATCAGATCTCCCGTCTAGTTATTTAAAATATTGTTGAATGATTGTTTCGATATTTGATATCAGAACTTGCGACTATTTGATAGTTACTTGTTCTTTGTAAACAGTTGTTACATATTTTAAAATGACTAGTAGTGTCATTAACGAATAGATAAACATTAAGAAAAATATTCGGTTAAGTAAATAACTTACAACATTATTATATGAAATTTTATCACTGAAGTATTGGATGTTTATTCCACATGGTGAAGAATGGTCTGATATAAGATCACACCACATATCCTTATCCATTTAACGAATATTGTATTCGGGAAGGTGACTAAATCTCATTTAACCAGTGACTGTCATTGGACCAGAAAATTTATTAAACTGATACATTAGATGTATGTAATTTAATGAATTGTAAATTGCTTAAGGTAGTTTTCTTCACTTCATAACTTAGTCGATGAACTGTCGTGACTTAGTTAGTTACGTGTTTCTGATAAAACGCTGATAGAATATTTTGACTGGTTCAAGATATTGATGATCGGAAGTTTAAAAATTGTATCTTTAAAATTCATCGTGACTTTTTGAATTGTTCAAAGATGTTTGATATGATCAAACATATGAATTTATGGCAATTTTTTCTAAGGTTATTCGAAGAATATAATTCTTACATCAATATTATTCTTCCACGATTCCATATTGATGGAATTGGTTAGTGGAAGAAATCGAATCTTATGCGATTTGATTCGTTTGATATTGAGAGTTACCGAATTAGTTTCAATACTCTTGGGGATATGCTCCAGTAACACTAATTCATCAGTTTAATTTATGTTCCATTAGTTTCTACAGTTATTTATATGATGTGTATAAGTAGAAAATTTGAATATTGAAATGTTTGAGATTTGAATCTACCTTTTGTATAATGGTTATATAATTAATATTATTTGCGTCTCGGAGGTACGAGTAAAAGTTTATCATTTATTTTATTTAATAGAATATTGTATTCTATTTGAAAGAATATCTTACGATCTCGAGTAATAAAATTGTTTATTATTTAGTGTGTAACATTAGATGTTGACTATTGTAGAAAAGACTTGACTTATTGAATTCAAATATGGTGATAAACTATAAATGTAACTACATAATTAATAAGATGAAAATACCCTTTTATTACTTCCAAATAAGTGCAATAGGATGTCAGAATCATTTGTAAAGTATTTAATACTTAATGGTTATGTTGTTTTCTTATCGAAGAAATTTATCCTATAACTTATAGTAGGAACGATATTTGATATCGATTCCGGAAATTAACATTAAACCATAGATGTATGATTGTTCATAGCTTACTACGATCAAGTTTGGAACTTGATTGAGCTTTTATTATGAATCGTTCATAAAATGTGCAAATGGTTTACGCAGCAAAAGCACAGTGAGCTCATTAAAGGTTTGACCTTTATAGTATGACAATGAGAAAAGTTATACTCATCAATCTATTGTAGATTCTGAGGAAACTTGTCTCCAGTCGCATTGATTGAATAATTTAAGATCTGTTGGTTAATGATGATATTAAATTGTATATTTTAGCTAAAGAATACAAAGTGGCGTTTCTGAATGGTTTCTTCAGATAAGAGATCCATTGTGATTTCTTAGTTTGAAGAGTTCGTTTTGGAATGGCCCTGGAGTTTGTATTATGCTAAGATTACAATTTAGTATATTAACTTATAAAGCCTATTGTAGACTCGGATGAGCTTTCTGAAAATTTGTGTTCTCTAATTTTGATTTCAGTCAGATTGTCTGATTTTATCAAAGCATGGAGAATACATATGGGATAGAAGGGTTAATGGGAGCGTACAAATTTCTTTCTAGTGTTTACATCAGAATGACATTATCATTATTAAGGTAATACTGAGATGTTTATGAGGTAAAAGGTTTACCTGAATCTTATTTTCTCCATGAAAACAGTGGGAGTGGTCTCTATTTTATTCGATATAAAGTTTTATATATGATATAAAACTAAGAGACCGGAGAGATGCTCCCATTATTCGTGCATTAGATATGATCTAATAAAGGACACAGTGAGACTATCTGTGTGACAGTTAGTATAACTGTTTGACAGTTAGTGTGTCTAATGTATATAATATTCATCTTTCGTAAAGTATGATTCATTTGTCGAAAGAGAAATTGATTAGAATATCTAGTCAATGTTATGGATCATAGGATGATGGCATAATGAATACTATATTAAGTACAATTAAATATATCAATTTAATCGTAATTGTTACGAGTTATTTTGATATCCTCTAGACCATAAGATGGGTCTTGAAACATGTTCTTTATTATCTTTGAGATATTAAGAACGAGTTTCTTATTAATGGAGAATAAATCTACAACCATTAGGGTCAGATTATTTTTGAGTCTAATTATGACGTTAGACAGTCTACGTCATAAAGAGTCAGAAAAGATGCAGTGAGAGCGTCACAGATGGTTCTACTGTATGAGTGGAATTAGTTGCAACTTATGAAGTATTGACTTATGCAGTTGCATAGTGACCTCGTAGATTGGAAGTTTGTTATTAGTGTTGTGTTTGCGGTTGTCTACATAGTATTTTCGATTTGATCCGTAAATACTTAGACAACTTATTAGTTGAAGCACAATGTTGATATGGCATCTGAGTCATATTTATATAGAACTAAGTTTCTACAAAAATATGAATGATGCTTGCTAAGGAAAATGATTATGTTTGTTGAACAAACTCAATCTGTCAAAGCGGGCTTACATGTTGTTACCTACCTCTTGAGCGCTAGGTGAGTTCTTGAGGGCCATGAGTATGTGATATACATTGGGATGTGTATATGATACCATGGAATGGCACTAAAGCAAGTGGGAGAAATTGTTATGGTTGGTGTTCTGAGCGCCAATCCGGATTCTATTTATATCTGATTCATGAATACGAGCAATACCTTTTTCCATAATATTACTAATTTAAATGGTAGCACATCTTGTCTTTTATATGCGTATTCGATCTAATTTCGATTAGATTGAAACTAAATCTGGTTTAGTGATATGTATATATATTAAACAAATACCCCAGGATTTACAACGTAGTACGCAGTTACAACATAGTTTGTAATTAACATTGGGAAGTGTCACTATAAGTTGTATATCCTTAAATTAAGTTCCTGATCAAGATTTATTGACACGGGTCGCTTAGTAAAATCCAATAGGACCAGTACATGTCGTATATCGGACTTGGTCCGATGGTTTATCCCAATGAACCATGAGTCTTGGGAGACTCGTATAGACGTGTAGGTGTTTATTTGATAAACACTGAACGACTCACCGAAGATTTCCTAATAGATGTACACCAACGTCAATGGGAATCTTATCAGGTTGAGTATCATAGTGATTCTTTGACTTGAGATACCACTGTGGATATATGAGTTATCCCAGTCACGTCACCGATCTATTTAGATCAGACCTCCGCATGTTCGCTGGGTGTGGACTCATGCTCATGATATCTTGTGAGTATCAAGAAAGAATCCGTCAGTTCTGTATACAGAGCATAGGTAGTCCATATGTGATTAGCAATCTGTTAAATCTATGGCCATAGTATACTTCGGAAGTGAGTTCTGAATGTTATTTAGAGATTGTTAATAGATACGTCAAACGGATTATTCCTATGGAGATTTGACATTTATATCTATATCTCTGGGATAATCCAGATACCTGTGACAGAGGGATTATACGTATGCAATGACCTCGACCTGTATGATTCAGCGAGTTTGTCTGTGGTTGTCATAATTTACGGGTGGGTGAATTATGGACACGAAATTGGATTTCGTGATGGATATGCCTGAATCTAGAGAGTCTCACTAATGAAATATATGTTAGGGCTGGTGTTCGGAGTGCCAATCCGGATCGTATTTATGTCCGATTCATAAATACGAGCAATTATATTTTCCATAATATTACTTCATTTAATGGTAGCACCCTTGTCTTTTATACTCTTATTCGATCTAATTGCGATTGGATATCTGATTACGATTAGAATGAAACTGAATCTGGTTCAGTGATAAATGTATATTAGACAAAGACCCTAGGATTTACAGTATAGTGTGCAGTTACAACGTAATTTGCAATTGACATTTGGAAGCGCATTATTAGTTATATATCCTTAAATAAAGTTCCTTGTCAAGATTTACTAATACGGGTCGGTTAGTAAAATCCTCTAAGACCAGTATATGTCGTATATCGTGACTTGGTCCGATGGTTTATCCCAGTGAACCATGAGTCTCAGGAGACTCGTATAGACATGTAGGTGTTTATTTGATAAGACACTGAACGACTCACCGAAGGTTTCCTAATGGATGGTACACCAACGTCAATATGAACCTTCTCGAGTTGAGCGAGCATAGTGGTCCTTCGACTTGAGATACCACTGTGGATATATGAGCTATCCTCCACACTTTTATGGCAGTCACGTCAATAATCTATTCATGATCAGACCTTCGTATGTTCGTGGGTGTGGACTGATGCTCATGATATCCTATGCGTATCAAGATATGATATGTCAGTCCTGTGTACAGGGCATTGGCATCCAGCACATGTTTGCGATCTAGTAAATACATGGCCGTGGTATAACTTCGGAAATCAGTTTCGAGTGTTATTTAGAGATCGTAAATTGAAAGTCGATTGTATTATACTGAATGGATTTGACGTTCTGATCTATATCACAGGTATAATACATATGGCCTGTGACAGAGAGATTATATGTATGCTATGACCTCGACTTGTATAGTTTAGCGAGATTATTTGTGGTCATCATAATCCATGAGTGGGTTGATTATGGACACAAAATTGGATTTCGTGACGGATAAACCTAAACTTAGAGAATCCCACAATATGAAGTGTACTTGTTGAGCTCTTGGGCAACTCGATATGAATAATACAGATTATTCATAATACTTCACCGGATTAAATGAGTTAATTTGGATCGTTTAATCGTTAAACGATAACACATGCAATTAGGGGATTTTGTCCGCTAATAATTATTATGTATTTATATTTGATACATAAGACGATTAGATACACATTAATTATTTGTCAAATAAGATTTTGACACATGCCATAAATATATGTATTTTTTATTTATTGTAAATAAAATACATATATAATAATAATTACATTAATTAATTATTTGGATATTTGATTGTTAAATATTTAAATGTTAATTAATAAGACTTTTTCATAATGTTATGATACATGTCCAATTATTATTGGAGCATTTGGCATGTATTAAATGAGCTTTATATGTGTGCCATTTTTATTGGTTAATATAAAGTTAGATTTGATTTAAATTGATTAATTTTACAAAATCCCAAATCTACCATTGTGTCAAAAATCGGTCAAACAAAAATTTTAAAGGGAAAATATTTTTTTTCTCTCTCTTGTTCACTTCCATGAACTGCCAAAAGCTTCCAACAAGATAGATGAAAATGGGTTTTCATTTTGAATGAAGATTCAAGCCAAAAGTGAAGGAAAAACAAGAAATAAAGCTTAGGAAAAAGGAGTTAAGGTAATTCTTTATGCTCTTGAGCTTGGAAACTTTGTTTCTTATTCTTGTGATTCCTAGAATAGATCTATGGTTTTTCTTTACTTGCTAAATTTTGGGGCTTTTGGTTGTGGTGATTGGAATTGGAAGATTATGCATGTGTGAAGAAGTATTGGATGTAATTAGTGTAATCTTTGTCCAATTTGATCAATTATTGATAGGTTGCCATTCTAGAGTTGTTGATCCACTCTATGATAGCCTAGAATTATTCTAGAGTTGTTCATGTGTGGTGGGACTCAATTGGTGTTATGATTAATTATGGAAAATTTAATTTAAAGCTTGAATTTTGATAATTTTGGTTTGCAGATCAGATCTGCCTAAACTGGAAATTATGGGGTGTTTTTGATGTCCTACGAATGTAATGGATGTGTTTTGGGAGTTGGGACAATTGCCGGAAAGTGTTTCCGACTTGAAATAAGCGAAAACGGCCAAAAACGGCGTTACCGGGTGGATTTTGAGCCAACCGGGTGACGGCTGTCCAAACAGTGAATTAGTCACTGTTTGTGAAGCCCATGAACTACCTCAACACTATTGGAGCTGACTTGGACAGTTTCCATAAGTGTCGAGTAGTCGGTTCGGTCAAAACGTGTTTTGCGTCATTTTAAAGAAAAACTGTTTTCGTAAAGGTTTCGCGAGTTATCAACTTGTTTATGTCAATATTTGATATTGAATCAATAGGTTTAGGTGAAATATGAATAAAAATTTTCATATTAGATATTGAATAATTTATTCGGTATTTTGAAAAGTTTTAAAATACGATTTCGCCCGGACCCGCGCTTCCGCTGCGCCCCATCGCCCAAAACCCCAACAAAAATGGTATTAGAGCGGGTCTGATGCTTCATCCATTACATTATTCATGCTTGATATATGATATATAATCCAATTTTAATGTTTGTACATGCTTGTAATCTAGATATGTTTATTTACTTTTCTGTTTTACGTTAACGGAAAATATAACGGAAATTTAATAGTTAAATTGTGTTATGTTTTCTAAAGTAGAATTGAAATGTTTAGAAAATGATTTAGATTAAAATTCTGCATTGGATGTAGAGTATAGCTTCCGTAGGAAAATCCCCATTTTTTAAATATGGCTTTAAAGTAACGTGTATTGGATACATGTTTCTTGGTCTGTCTTGTCAATACGGTTTATGGGTAACTTTCTATGGCTGCATCCGAGATCGTGCCAAATCAGTGAGGGTGCAGTTGATAGAATTTTATCCATGCCGGTTGTATATTGATACTAGATAAATTCAAGTGAAAGTGGAAATCCTGAACGCGCCAAAGCTGCCAGGACTACATCGGTAGCTTAAGTTTGTCATTGGCAATTGAAGCCTTGATACGCCTCCCTGTGAACGTGCCAAAGCTGTCACAGCGAGAAACGGTCAGGACCAAAACTAGGAGTCACTGGTGAGTGATTGACAAATAGTTGTCTACCTAATGAATATACGTAGGCGAGATCGTGCCAAAGCTGTGAGTCGAAATATATTCATGGGATCCTACTCTCACTATGGAATTCGATTTAATTATTGAATTTCCGTTGTCCGTTGGGGATTAAGGTATTACGTAAAGTAGTGGGAGACACTCATGGGCTAAAAATCCATAACTTAACTAGAGTGTAATTTTATGAAATTTACTACTTTCGTTTTCCTTTTATTCTATATTATTTATAAAATTATATTTTTAATCCACTGCATAGTATATTACTTGAATATATAGGTTTTCTGACTTTACTTATGGTTGCGTAGTTCTAGAATAGGTTCTAGAAAGACAGTAGACTTAGAGATAGTTAGGTTAGTTGAAACCATCGGGAACTGTTGTTCCGATTTTCTTGAAAATCAAGATGGTTTGTGACTTAGTTTCTAAGTCGCGATTAGGTAACCTAAATAGATATCTGGTTTAGGATATAATAGTCTAGTTAGAACTGTTTCTTATGCAGTAAGAATTGACACGAATTAGTTCATGTCTCGAGATTCTTGACTGGCATTAAGAAAACCACATTAGTATTTGTTTGTCTTATAATGATATTTCTTAGTGTTAGTGTCCTAAACATGCCCAAGGTCTCTAAGTCATGATATGTGTGTAAATAAATCAAAGACAAGTTGCGGAAATTACTTACTTTGATCGGTTGAGATTTCAAAAATTCAAGAGATGTAGATGAAGCTCCAAGCTTTCTATGTTGTTACCAACTCAAGGGTGAGTTTCCATATCACCTTCTTTAACTCTAGATGTGCTAGCAAGAAGGAAAAATTGAAGCAAAATTTCTCCTTGGAGTAGAGAAGCTCACGGCCACAAGAGGGAGGAAGAGATAGTTTTTGTGTTTTTGTTTTTCTCAAAAACCTTATGACCAAGTCAACTCACAAAGGTTTGTATATGCTTTTACCAAAAGCAAGAGCAAAAATTTTTGGAGGGAAAATAACATTAAATGCCCTCAACCACTTCCATCACCAAAATGACTAATGATGTAAGTGAAGTGGGCCCCACTTTAAATTCAAAATTCAAGTGGGCTTGCTCAACACACTTCGGGCTCGGGTTCGTTTAATCCGATTAAATGAATTTTCCGTCTCGACGTAATTAAATCCAATTTAATTAAATAATAATGCCTAGCAAAATTATTACGAAAATCGCTCACGAACTAATTCTAAATTAATTCGTTCACCTGAATTAAAATCCAATTTTAACTTCGTTTTGAAATCCGATTTCAATTAATATATCCAATATATTATTTAATCGATTAATTCCAAATTAATCGTGTTCTATCTTCTATTAGAATTTTATCCCAGATAAATTCTTGCCTTAATTAATCTCAGATTAATTCTCTCTTAATTAATCCTATATTAATTATGTTCGAGTCAAATGTCATCGGTGAATCTTTGGGAAGCGACCCAAGGGATCCCTGGATATGTTGGCAATAAATCCGGCTGTCGGACTATCCGAACACGTGCGTACCATGTACCACGTTCTTACCAATTTACAAGACATGGTTGGCTTCTAGCAAAGCATCGTGCCTACCCAATTCTCCAGAAATATTCAACAAAGAATATATAATCTATATCAGACATAGTATACTATGTATTGCGTATTACGATCCAGTATCGGAAGTCACATGCTAGGCCTGGGGCTGGAATTGTGTATCCCCCGTACGAAGCATATATCGGATCACAAGCAACTAGTCTCTGTAATCGAATAATCATGACCTAGTCATATTATCCCGATAGCTACAACATTTAAAAGTACTAGTTCTATATCCCCGCGTGATCATCATCTCCATATGACTGAAGTGATACTTCCATCTTGACAGCACGCCCAATACACTACGATTCTCAGTAAACCCAAAAGAGGCGTACGCAGAACCTGTTAAAGCTCTGGACGACCAAAACTAAAGCGTACTGATTGTCGCAAGTATTAGCGATGCAAGTCTCCGGTTAAGACCATATACACCTACCGTGATTTGGATTCCCATAGACACATAGTCATACTACTAATGGGACTCCGATAGGTCTATCCAGAGCGAAGCTGTTCCCGGTCCAACGGCTAACAGAACCTCCTATCACACTTGCATAAGTATCCAATACTTAAATATATGAGAACTATGACGTTAAGCTTCCATAACGCGCACAAGTGTAATACTAGTCTATTCCGCATTATCGATGTCCAGTCTCGATAATACTACGACTAGGGATATTTAATGATTAAACCTTTCGTGGATTAATACTATCTCATATTTTATTAATCCAGTACTGATCATATGGACTTTTATAATTTATATATCCAAGTAATCCAATTACAAAATGATAAAAGAGCAATTTCCTTTGTCACATAGTTAATTTGTACAAAGACATCATGTCTTTTACAAATAGTGATGTTATTGGTCATAATTGTCCAACAATCTCCCATTTGGCCTATAGCCAATCACTCACGTGTCCAACATTTGAACTATGTACGTGTCGCTCATACTTATGCTGAGATATCACTTTCGTCAGCGGATTTGCAAGGTTATCATCTGTAACGATCTTTTGATCTTGACATCGCCACGATGTATGATCTTACGGATCAGATGAAACCGTCGAAGCACATACTTGGATCATTGATGAGACCGTAATTCCTTAGCCTGCGATGTAGCCCAGCTACTCCAAATCTAATTAGGAATTTTATATATCCAAAATGCTTCTTTTGCTGCCTCAGCCGCAACAATGTATTCCACTTTTGTTGTTGAATCGACAACAGTATCTTGCTTGGAAGATTTACAGTTCACTGTTCCGTTGTTCAAACAAAATTTGTACCCTTATTGTGACTTATAGTCGTCTTTATCTATTTGGAAACTTACAACGGTGAACCCACTCACCTCAAGTTCTCATTTCCCATAAACTAAGAAGGCATCCTTAGTTCCTCTAATATACTTAAGGATGTTCTTAACATCAATCTAGTGACCATCACTTGGATCGGTCTGATTGTGACTACAGATGCTCAAAGCATATGAGACACCAGGTCGCGTACATGTCATGACATACATGATCGATCCGATTCATTGCATCTCTCTCATCTTGAGTTTTAGGAAACATGTTCTTAGATAGAGAGACGACATGTGACACTAGAAGCAGCCCCTTCTAGGCTGATCCATGTTGAATCTCTTCAGCATTGTCAATGTACGAGTTCTCCGAGAGTGCCAACAACTTTAGATCTATCCCAGTAGATCTTTATTACTAGAATAAAGGTTGCCTCTCCCAAGAATTTCATGGAGAATTTTAATGAAAGCCAATCTTTCTCCAATTTTAATATGGGAATGTCATTGCTAAAAAAACAATACATCATCAACGTATCGGACAATCAATGTCAGTGCAGTCCCACTAACCTTCTTATATACACAAGAATCATCTCTGTTTTGAATGAAACCATATTGTAATATGATCTCATCAAAACGTTGGTTCCAAGAACGCAATGCTTGCTTTAATCCGTAAATGGATCGATTTAAATTGCAAACATTGTTTGTATGTTTTGGCATGAAAAAACTGTCAGGGTGTTGTATATAAACATCCTCCAAAAGGTTTCCATAAGGAAAGCGGTTTTGACGTCCATCTGCCATATTTCATAATCGAAATATGCAACTTTAGCAAGCATTATCCGAATGGATTTAATCATGGCAACGGGTAAAAGGTTTCATCGTAATCGATACCATGTTGATGACGATACCCTTTCGATACAAGCCTAGCTTTGTACGTTTGTTTGTTAACATCCATGTCTGTCTTTCTTTTGAAGACCCATTTACAACCAATCGGCTTAACGCCTTGTGGTGCATCAACCAGTGTCCAAACTTGGTTGGTATACATGGAATCCATTTCGGACTTCAAGGCATCTTGCCATAAAGCGGAGTCGATACCTTGTATCGATTTCTCATACGTACCCGGCTCATTATCATCAATAAGATTAATATCTACGTGAGGCGAGATCAGAAACCCATACCTCTCAGGTTGTTTTCTGACTCTCTCCAACCTACGCGGTTCCTGTGTATTAGAAGATTGTGGTACAGTTTCATCCCTGATAAACTGTTCGTGTTCCGTTAGGGAGTCGGTGCTAGGAACAGTATCACTATGATTTTCATCGAGTTCTACTTTCCTCCCACTTACCACTGCATTTAGGAATTCCTTTTCAAGGAAAACCGCATGGAGAGCAACCAATACCTTGTTCTCTTGGGGGTTGTAGAAGTAATATCCTTTGGTTTCCCTAGGATAACCTACAAATAGGCACTTATCCAATTTGGGTTCAAGTTTGGTACCATCCAAACATATGCCCAACATCCCCAAATCTTCAGGAATGAAAAACCCGATTTCTTTCCTGTCCATATTTCATATAGAGTCTGTTCAACAGACTTTGATGGAACCTTATTCAAAATAAGTATTGCAATGTTCAATGTGTATCCCCAGAAGGAAATTGGTAGCTCAGTGCGACTCATTATAGAACTTACCATGTCCAACAAAGTTCGTTTTCTCCATTCGGACACACCGTTTAATTGAGGTGTTCTGAGAGGAGTCCACTGTGAAAGAATACCATACTCTTTCAAGTAATTGAGAAACTCATTACTCAAGTATTCTCCACCATGGTCCGACCGTAATGTTTTAATACTTTTCCAGTCTGTTTTTCAACTTCGTGTCGAAACTCTTTGAATTTCTCAAAAGTTTTCGACTTGTGTGTCATAAGATACATATAACTATAACGCAATGCAATATCCATAAAGGTTACAAAGTATTCATATCCACCTCTAGCCTAGCTAGATATGGGCCCACTACGTCACCATGAACGAGGGCTAACAGCTCGGTGGCACGTACACCCTTACTGCTAAAAGGTGTTTTAGGCATTTTGCCAAATAAACAAGATTCGCAGACGTCATTTGAATTGGAATCAAATCCGTCCAAGTATCCATTCTTCCAAAGAGTGGATATACGAGTCTTGTTAATGTGTCCCAGACGATAATGCCACAAATAAGTCTCATCTGATTTACTTAGTTTGAGCCTTTTGTTTGTCATGTTATATGTTTGAGATTCATTTATATTCGAAATATAAATATTGTTATTCACATCTAATGTGTATATCTCAGTATCATCTCTATAAACAAAACACCCAGTGTTCTGGAATATAAAGGTTTACCCGCAACGGGTTAATCTAGATATAGAGATAATATTTCTAGTCAAACTAGGTACATTATAACATTTTCCAAATTTAAGTACATGTCCTAAGGGCAGTTCCAAAACTTAGGTTCCCAAAGCCAAAACAGCGACTCTCGTCTTGTTTCTGACTCGCAGGTCGATCTCATCTGAAGCCAGTCTCCTGCTTATCAGCAGATCCCGCACATCAGTACATATGTATGTACCACATCCAGTATCAAAAATCTAATTTTTTAAAACCAGTAATGGACACATTTATTACAATAACAAACATATCTTAAGTCAGAGCCTTGCCCGCCTTCATTTTCTTCATGTCTGCCTTGTCCATACGGCAGTCACGCTTCTAGTGACCCCGTTTGCCACAGTTTAGGCAGACATCTTGGGATATGTCATTTGTCTTCCCAGAAGACTGTGACGATTTTACCTTTGCCCTTTTTCTTCACACCCCCAGAAGCCTTGGGCCAAGCCTTGGCCTTCTGGGATGTCGAAGTAAGATGCGCCTTGCACTTCCTGCCCTTTTGGAAGCTCTGGCTCTGCCTCCTTGAGCATATCCATTAACTCTCCAAGAGTTTTCTCTTGGTTCATGATGAACCCGCCCCAGCATTCAGGCAGAGACTGTAAGATCAAATCTATGGAAGTCTCGGCCTCATAGGTAATGCCCAGCTAACCTAGTTGTTTGATGTCAGCAATCATCTACGACACCTAATGCTCGACAGATGTACCCTCAGACATACGCGAGCAAAAGAGATTCTTTTGCAATTCGTACTTCTAATATCTAAGGTTATATCTATGAAGATCCTTTGATTTCAACATCATGGTATAAGGATCTAATCCTTAGTTCTGACGATGAAATTAAGGAGTCATTGCAGCATGCATACGGATTGAGCACTAAAGTTATCATCACGATGAGTCTTCCTAAGCTCATGCTCTACTATTTGCTCAACTCCGGGCTCAGAGTCCGAGAGGTTTATCTAATACAAAGAGCAACATCTCGGCTCCCAGGAAAATCCTGAGATTCATATCCCAGTCTGGAAAATTAGAACCATTAAAGACATTATCACCCATGATGATGTCCATAACGTTAATCTTTCCAGTCATCTTGATTGCAATAGTCTAACTATCAATCAATGATATCAGGTATAGTCAAATGTAATGATTACTATAGTCCAACTATATAATCAACTACAAATGAAGTTATGGTACAGTCCAACTGTTAAAAAAAACAATAAAATATTAGTCCAACTAATAAATATATAACGACGAAAATAATTAAAAGCGCGCATTGAGCAAGTATTAAACGAAATTACAAATTTAATACTGGCCTCCCACTATTTTTCAACGAGCCTCTAAGCCTCTGTTGAGTACTCGGGAAACCCAATTTCCTAGTGGGCTAGGATCCCGTTAAATAACACACAACCTTGACTTTGGCCAACAAGCTGTATGAAAATTAACTAGGTAGATCTCTAAGATCAATTGGATCCCATCCAATTCCTAGATCCGGTAGATGGACCTCCAAGTCCAAATATATATCCAATATATATATCCTAACATTTTCCTCTGAATCAACTAAGCCTTGGCTTTGGCTCAACAAGCTTAATTATTCCAGTTAAGCGCGATCCATTGACAGTGGGAAAGCTTCCTAATCCACGTCGATGTACAGAAGTGACCTTGACTTTGGCCAACAAGTCACAACTGCCCAAGACATGTGATATATAACAAAGCCTTCGTAGTTCAAACACATCCGCAATGGACATTGATCTTGACTTTGGCCAACAAACCAATGCCAATCTTGGATTTTGAGAGAGAACCACTCAATGGAAGGAAAACACTTAATATTTGAGTGAGGGTTTTCGCGTAAATTGGCAACCAATTTATTATATTTGATTAGGTCTCATCATACACCCTTAAGCATGCATTCTAAAAGCATAATAAGGCGCAAATAAATTAATAACGATATACGGATGGATATATAACAAATTATTCCTAGAACAAATATTTCCATTTCCTCTCTCCCGCTAGCAATATTCATACTTCTACCCAATTAGATAATACATTAAAGAAACCTCATTAACATTGAGAGGAATTTGTGAGAAGAGAAATAAAAAGTGTAAAGAGATAAAAGGCTGGACAAGTAGGTCCAATTTAATAAATTCTAAATTTATTACAACAATTTCCAAAATTACCATCACCCTTCTAATATCAATACGATATACATTATTCATACAATATATCCATGTATTCACATAAAGCATGTTATTCAATCAATCTAATCCAATTAATTAATCTTTGAATTAATGACCATCCAATGTTCAAACAACGATTTGATTTGCGCGAGTCCAACAGGTTTAAGAATAAATACTCAAAGTACGTATTCTTGAATTATATCGAACTACAATTTTAAATCCAATTTAATTTCTATTCAATACTAATTCTAATTTAAATCCAAATTAAATAATTACACTTATTTTAATGTCTTTTAGACTTAGATTCTAAATCTAATCTAAATGGGTTTCAAAGGCCTAATTAGTATCCAATACCTTTTTAATTAAAGTCCAATGGGCTTTTAATTAATTCTTAAGGCATGGGCTTTGGCCAATATGTTAGTGTCCTAGACATGCCCAAGGATCCTAAACAAGATTATGTGTGAATAAAATCAAAGAAAGTTGCGGAAAAACTTACAATGATCGGATAAAATTCAAGACGTTTTCTTTGTTCTAGAAGCTCGAAGCTTTGTGAATGAGTTCCAAACTCTTGGGTGAGTTTCCCTATCACCTTCAAAGACTCCCAAAGTGCTAGCTTTGATCAATTTGTGAAGCAAAATTTATTCTCTATGAAGCATGAAGCTCACGGTTTTGGAGAGAAAATGGAGAGAATGAATAGTGTTTTAAGTTTCCAAAACTTTTTACAAAAGGTTGTGTGTGTTGTGAGTTAAAGTCCAACATTAATTAGCCAACTACACCCATCATGAATAGTGACATGTGATGTAAGTGAGTGGGTCCCACCACTTTGAATTCAAAATTCAAGTTGGCTTATACAACACACTTTGGGTCGGTTCGTTTAATCCGACTAAACGAATTTTCCGTCGTTAAATAATTAAATCCAATTAATTAAATAATAATGCATCGCAAAATTATCACGATAGTCGCTTACGAATTAATTTCAAATTAATTCGTTCGCTTGAATTAAAATCCAATTTTAATTCTGTATTGAAATCCAATTTCAATTAATATATCCAATATATTATTTTAGCCCAATTAAATAAATAAATAGTAAAATCCAATTTAACTATTAAATTTACTTTGCCGATTAATTCCAAATTAATCGCGTTCTCTTTTATAGATGAATTTTAACCCAGATAAAATTATTGCCGTAATTAATCTCAGATTAATTTTTCTCTGTCATAATTAATCCCAGATTAATTCTGTTCGAGTCAAATGTCATCGGTGAATCTTTGGGAAGCAACCCAAGAGATCACTGGATATGTTGGTAGTAAATACGGTTGTCGGACTATCCGAACACGTGCGTACATAGTACCACGTTATTACCGATTTACAAGACATGGTTGGCTTCTAGCAAAGCACCGTGCCTACCCAATTATCCAGAAATATATTCAACATGGAATATATATAATCTGTATCAGGCATATTATAATATGTATTGCGTATTACGATCCAGTATCAGATGTCACATGCTAGGCTAGGGATGGCAAAATCTGAATCCGGATTCGGGTCCGGCCGGACCCGAGTCCGGATCCGGAAGAGGTTTCGCTACCCCGGGTTCGGTTCTGGACCCGGGTCTACCCGGTCCGGACCCGATTACCCGGATTCTTTTTTTTAATATTTTTATTTTTTTTAAATTTTAATTTTAATTGTATTATTTTATATTTATATTTGTATTTTGTCAATTTTATTTCAATTCTTATATTTTTTTATTAAATTATATTATATATATATATATATGCATAATATTTTATATTTTTTTTATTAAAATCTAATTTATTATATTTTTTTATTTTTTATTTTTTCCGGACCCGGAATCACCCAGGTCTTATTTTTAAAGACCCGGGTCCGGATTTTTTAATTCCGGACCCGGGTCGTCCGGGTCTTCCCAGACCCGGGTCGTCCGGGTCCATGCGGACCCGGGCCGAGTCCGGGTAATGTTGCCATCTCTATGCTAGGCCTAGGGCTGGAATTGTGTATGCCCCGTACGAAGCATATATCAGATCACAAGCAACTAGTATCTGTAATCGGATAATCATGACATAGTCGTACTATCCCGATAGCTGCAGCATTTAAGAGTACTAGTTCGGTATCCCTGCGTGATCATCATCTCCATATGACTAAAGTGATACTTCCATCTTGACATCACACCTAATACACTACGATTCTCAGTAAACCCAGAAGAGGCGTACACAGAACCTGTTAAAGCTCCGTATGACCAAAACCAAAGCGTATTGATTGTCGCAAGTATTAGTGATGCAAGTCTCAGGTTAAAACCACATACACCTACCCTGATTCGGATTCCCATGAACACATAGTCATACTACCAATGAGACTCCAGGGGGTCTATCCAGAGCAAAGTTGTTCCCGGTCCAACGGCTAACAGAACCTCTTATCACACTTGCATAAGTATCCAATACTTAAATATATAAGAACTATGTCGTTAAGCTTCCATAACCCGCACAAGTGTAATACTAGCCTATTCTGCATTATCGATGTTCAGTCTCGATAATACTACGACTTGGAATATTTAATGATTAAACCTTTCGTGGATTAATATTGTCTCATATCTTATTAATCTGGTACTAATCATATGGACTTTTATCATTTATATATCCAAGTAATCCAATTACAAAATGATAAAAGAGCAATTTCCTTTGTCACATAGCTAGTTTGTACAAAAACACCATGTCTTTTACAAATAGTGATGTCATGGGTCATAATTGTCCAACAATCTCCCACTTGGCCTATAGCCAATCACTCAAGTGTCAAACACTTGAACTATGTACGGGTCGCTCAAAATTTTGCTGAGATATAGCTTTCGTCAGTGGATCTGCAAGGTTATCATCTGAAATAATTTTTTGATCTTCACATCGCCACGATGTGTGATCTCTCGAATCAGATGAAACCATCGAAGTACATACTTGGATCATTGATGAGACCGTATTTCCTTAGCCTGTGCTGTAGCCTAGCTCAGCTGCTAACAGAACTACTCATAATCCAATTAGGAATTTTATTGATCCAAAAATGCTTCCTTTGCTGCCTCAGCCGCAACAATGTATTCCGCTTTTGTTGTTGAATCTGCAATAGTATCTTGCTTGGAAGATTTCCACATCACTGTTTCGTTGTTCAAACAAAATATATACCCTTATTGCGACTTACAGTCGTCTTTATCGGTTTGGAAACTTGCATCGGTGAACCCAGTCACCTCAAGTTCTCCATCTCCATAAAGTAAGAAAGCATCATTAGTTCGTCTAAGATACTAAAGGATGTTCTTAGCATCAATCCAGTGACCAACCTGGATCGACCTGATAGTGACTGTAGATGCTCAAAGCATATGAGACACCATGTCGCGTACATATTATGGCATACATGATCGATCTGACTGCTTAAGCGAACGGGATCCGATTCATTGCATCTCTCTCATCTTGAGTTTTAGGACACATGTCCTTAGATAGAGAGATGCCATGTGACACTGGAAGCAGCCCCTTCTGGGCTGATCCATGTTGAATCTATTCAATATTTTGTCAATGTACGAGTTCTCGGAGAGTGCCAACAACTTTTAGATCTATCCCTGTAGATCCTTATTCCTAGAATAAAGGTTGCCTCTCCCAAGTTTTTCTACGGAGAATTTTAATAAAAGCCAAGCTTTCACCAATTTTAATATGGGAATGTCATTGTTAAGAAGCAATACATCATCAACGTATGGGACAATCATTGTCAGTGCGCTCCCACTAACCTTCTTATATACACAAGAATCATCTTCGTTTTGAATGAAACCATATTGTAATATGATCTCATCAAAACATTGGTTCCAAGAACGCAATGCTTGCTTCAATCCATAAATGGATCGATTTAACTTGCAAACCTTGTTTGTAAGTTTTGGCACGACAAAACCGTCAGGCTGTTGTATATAAACATCCTCCAAAAGGTTTCCATTAAGGAAAGCGGTTTTGACGTCCATCTGCCATATTTCATAAACGAAATGTGTAGTAATAGCAAGCATTATCCGAATGGATTTAATTTTGGCAACGGGTAAAAGGTTTCGTCGTAATCAACACCATGTTGATGATGATACCCTTTCGCTACAAGCCTATATTTGTACGTTTGTTTGTTGCCATCCATGTTTATCTTCACCATGAAGACTCATTTGCTACCAATAGGCACAATGCCTTCTGGTACATCAACCAATGTCCAAACTTGGTTGTATACATGGAATCTATTTCGGACTTCATGGCCTCTTTCCATAAAGCGTAGTTGATACCTTGTATCTCTTCCTCATACGTAGCCGATTTATTATCCTCAATAAGATTAATGTCTACATGAGGTGAGATCAGAAACCCATACCTCTCAGGTTTTTTTCTGACTCTCTTCGACCTATGCGGTTCTTGTGTATTAGAAGATTGTGAAACAGTTTCATCCCTGATGAACTGTTTGTGTTTCATGAGGGGATCGGTGCCAGGAATAGTATCACTCTGATTTTCATCGAGTTCTACTTTCCTCACACTTGCCACTACATTTAGGAATTCCTCTTAGGAAAACCGCATGGAGAGCAACAAATATTTTTGTTCTCTTCTGGGTTGTGTAAGTAATATCCTTTGGTTTCCCAAGGATAACCAATTACAAATAGGCACTTATCTGATTTGGGTTCTAGTTTGGTACCATCCAAATGCTTAACGTATGCCCAGCATCCCCAAATCTTCAGGAATGAGAAACTCGATTTCTTTCCTATCCATATTTCATATGGAGTCTGTCCAACAGATTTTGACGGTACCTTATTCAAAATAAGTATTGCACTGTTCAATGCGTATCCCCAGAAGGAAATTGATAGCTCAGTGCGACTCATTATTGACCTTACCATGTCCAACAAAGTTCGGTTTCTCTGTTCGGACACACCACTCAATTGAGGTGTTCCGGGAGGAGTCCACTGTGAAAGAATACCATACTCTTTCAAGTAATCGAGAAACTCATTGCTCAAATATTTTCCACCATGGTCCAACCGTGATGTCTTAATATTTTTGCCGGTTTATTTTTCTACTTCGTGTAGAAACTCTTTGAATATATCAAAAGTTTACGACTTGTGTGTCATAAGATACACATAACCATAACGCGATGCAACATCCGTAAAGGTTACAAAGTATTCATAACCACCTCTAGCCTAGCTAGACATGGGCCCGTATACGTCACTATGATCTAGGGCTAACAGCTCGGTGGCACGTACACCCTTACCGCGAAAAGGTATTTTAGGCATTTTGCCTAATAAACAAGATTCACATACGTCATTTGAATTGGAATCAAATTCGTCTAAGTATCAATTCTTCCAAATAGTGGATATACAAGTCTTGTTAATGCGTCACAGACGATAAGGTCATAGATAAGTTTCATTTGTGTTACTTAGTTTGAGCCTTTTGTTTGTCATGTTATATGTTTTAGATTCATTTATATTCAAAATATAAAGACCATCATTAACATTTGTTGTACATATCAAAATTTTATCTTTATATACTAAACACCTAGTGTTCCAGAATACAAAGGTACACCCGCAACGGGTTAAACAAAATACAGAGATGATGTTCCTAGTTAAACTAGGTACAAAATAATAGTCACCTAATGTAATTACAGCGACTCTCGTCCCGTTTTCGACTCGTAGGTCGATCTCATCTGAAGCCAGTATCCTACTATTCAGCAGATCCTGCATATCAGTAAATATGTATGTACCACATCCAGTATCAAAAACCCAATTCTTAAAACCAGTAGTAGACATGTTTATTACAATAACAAATATATATGCCTTGTCCACCTTCACTTCCTTCATGTCTGCCTTGTCCATATGACAGTCACGCTTCCAGTGACCCCGTCTGCCACAGTTTAGGCAGACATCTTGGGATATGTCTTTTGTCTTCCCAGAAGACTGTAACGATTTTGCCTTTGCCCTTTTTCTTCACACCCCCAGAAGCCTTCAGCCAAGCCTTGGCCTTCTGGGATGTTGAAGTAAGATGCGCCTTGCGCTTCTTGCCCTTTTGGAAGCTCTGGCTCTCCCTCCTTGAGCATAGCCATCAACTCACCAAGAGTCTTGTCTTGGTTCATCATGTTGTAGTTCATGACAAACCCGCCCCAGCATTCGGTCAGAGGCTGTAAGATCAAATATATGGAAGTCTCGGCCTCGAAGGTTATGCCCAACTGACCTAGCTGTTCGATGTCAGCAATCATCTGCGACATATAGTGCTCGACAGATGTACCCTCTGACATACGCGAGCGAAAGAACTTCTTTCGCAACTCATGCTTCTGAGATCTAAGATTAGACCTGTGAAGATCCTTCAATTTCAAAATCATACTATAAGGATCCAATCTTTTATTCTGACGACGAAATTGAGGAGTCATTACGGCAAGCATGACAGATTGAGCACTAAAGTTATCATCACGATGAGTCTTACAAAGCTCATGCTCTACTATTTACTCAACTTCGGGCTCAGGCCCGAGAGGTTCTATAACATAGAGTAACTTCTCAGTCCCCAGGACTGTCCTGAGGTTTATCTTCCAATCTGAAAAATTGGAGCCGTTAAAGAAATTATCGCCCATGACGATGTCCCTAACGCTAATTTTTCCAGCCATCTCGATTGAAATAATCCAACTATTCAATCAACGATATCGGGTACAATCAAAATGTAATGGTTACTATAGTCCAACTATATAACCAACTACAGTCTAACTGTTCAAAGAAAGCAATATTTAATATTAGTCTAACTAATATATTTATAACAACAATAAATAAAATAAAATAGCGCGTATTGGCAAGTATTTAAACGAAATTGTAAATTTAATATTGGCCTCCTACTATTTTTCGGCGAGCCTCTAACCCTCTGTTGAGTACTCGGGAAACCCAGTTTCCTAGTGGGCTAGGATCCCGTTAAATAACACACAACCTTGACTTTGGCCAACAAGCTGTATGAAACTTAACTAGGTAGATCTCTAAGATCAATTGGATCCCATCCAATTCCTAGATCTGGTAGGTAGACCTCCAAGTCCGAGATATATATCCAATATATATTTCCTAATCTTTTCCTCTGAATCAACAAAGCCTTGGCTTTGGCTCAACAAGCTTAATGATTCCAGTTAAGCGTGACCCATTGACAGTGGGAAAGCTTCGTAATCCACATCGATATACAGAATTGACCTTGACTTTGGCCAACAAATCACAACTGCCCAAGACATGCGATATATAACAAAGCTTTTGTGGTTCAAACACATCCGCGATGGACAATGATCTTGACTTTGGCCAATAAACCAATGCCAATCTTGGATCTTGAGAGAGAAACACTCAATGGAAGGAAATAACTTAATATTAAAGTGAGGGTTTTTTCGTGTAAATTGGCAACCAATTTATTATCTTTGATTAGGTCTGATCATAAACCCTTAAACATGCATTCTAAAAGCATAATAAGGCGCGAATAAAATAATAATGATATGCGGATGGATATTTAATAATTTGTTCCTAGAACAAATCTCTTTTTTTCCTCTCTCCGCTAGCACTTTACATACTTCAACCCAATTACATAATACATTAAAGAAACCTCATTTACATTGAGGAGAATTGGTGAGAAGAGAAATACAAAGAGTAAAGAGATAATAGACTGGACACACAGGTCCAATTTAAAAAATTCCGAATTTATTACAATAATTTCCAAAATTGCCCCACCCTTCTAATATCCATCTGATATACATTATTCATACAAATACATCCAAGTATTCACACATAGCATGTTATCAATCAATCTAATCCAATTAATTAATCTTTGATTAATGATCATCCAATGTTCAAACAACGATTTGATTTGCGCGAGTCCAACTCGTTTAAGAATAAATACTCAAAGTACGTATTCTTGAATTATATCGAACTACAACTTTAAATCCAATTTTAAAATGTATCCAATACTAATTCATATTTAATTCCAAATTAAATAATTACACTTTTAATAGTGCCTTTTAGACTTGGATTCCAAATCCAATCTTCATGGGTCTCAAAGGCCCAATTAGTATCAAATACTATTCAATTAAAGTCCAATGGGCTTTCAATTAATTCTTTAGGCGTGGGCTTTGGCCATTATGGATCCAACCCAAAAGCCAAAGCCCAATTAGGAATCACCATTTGCCCAAAAATCAATTTTTGGCCCATTAGGCCTAATTAAATTTTAAAAGGCCCAAAAGTCATATTTGGACTTTATGGAAATGGTTTTAGGCCCAATTGGATCCAGCCCAATTGTCCAAAACCAAACTTGGCCCAACCAAGCCCATTAGCCCAAATATAACAAAATAAATTAATACATTATTCCAAATTACATATAAATCCAATTCAAGTGTAATTAACATAATTAATTAACTAATCTAATGTTTCCAAAACACTAATTAATCCAATTGATCATGCTCATTAATTCCAATTCATGTCTAACACAAATTGAAGCAAAATAAATTCTATAACATGCTTAGGCTCACGGCAATGGCAAAGATATTATCATGCAATTTGATTTCAATCTAATTAAATCAACATTTAACATAAATTTCATGCCAACAACACATCCAATTGCTAATTTTCAAAAAATCACCATGAGCACATACTAGGGTACATTCGGCCATGTCAAAGGAATTGGGGATTTTTGATCCAATCAATTTTTCTCAAATCCTAAGATGCACAAATCCAATTCATCATCATCCAAACACAACCACACAAACAATTTAGGTAAATCAAGCTCCAAGTAAAAAATCCCAAATTAAAGTCACGAACCCTAGAATCCAAATCATGCTTAGATCTCGCTCTGATACCATTGTTAGTGTTCTAGACATGCCCAAGGATCCTAAACAAGATTTATGTGTGAATAAAATCAAAGAAAGTTGCGGAAAAACTTACAATGATCGGATGAAGTTCAAGACTTTTTCTTTGTTCTATAAGCTCCAAGCTTTGTGAATGAGTTCCAAACTCTTGGGTGAGTTTCCCTATCACCTTCAAAGACTCCCAAAGTGCTAGCTTTGATCAATTTGTGAAGCAAAATTTCTTCCCTATGAAGCATGAAGCTCACGGTTTTGGAGAGAAAATGGAGAGAATGAAAAGTGTTTTAAGTTTCCAAAACTTGTTACAAAAGGTTGTGTGTGTTGTGAGTTAAAGTCCAACATTAATTAGCCAACTACACCCATCATGAATAGTGACATGTGATGTAAGTGAGTGGGTCCCACCACTTTGAATTCAAAATTCAAGTTGGCTTATACAACACACTTTGGCCTCAGTTCGTTTAATCCGACTAAACGAATTTTCTGTCGTTAAATAATTAAATCCAATTTAATTAATAATAATGCATCGCAAAATTATCACGATAGTCGCTTACGAATAAATTTCAAATTAATTCCTTCGCTGAATTAAAATCCAATTTTAATTCCGTATTGAAATTCAATTTCAATTAATAAATCCAATATATTATTTTAGCCCAATTAAATAAATTAAATAGTAAAATCCAATTTAACTATTAAATTTACTTTGCCGATTAATTCCAAATTAATCGCGTTCTCTCTTCTAGACGAATTTAATCCCAGATAAAATTCTTGCCGTAATTAATCCCAGATTATTTTTTCTCTCTCATAATTAATCTCATATTAATTTTGTTCGAGTCAAATGTCATCGGTGAATCTTTGGGAAACAACCCAAGAGATCCCTGGATATGCTGGTAGTAAATACGGTTGTCGGACTATCCGAACACATGCGTACCTAGTACCATGTTCTTACCGATTTACAAGACATGGTTGGCTTCTAGCAAAGCATCGTGCCTACCAAATTCTCCAGAAATATATTCAACATGGAATATATATATATATAATCTGTATCAGGCATTGTATACTATGTATTGCGTATTACGATCCAGTATCGGATGTCACATGCTAGGCCTAAGGCTGGAATTGTATCTGCCCTGTACGGAGCATATATCGGATCACTATCAACTAGTCTCTTTAATCGGATAATCATGACCTAGTCATACTATCCCGATAGTTGCAGTATTTAAGAGTACTAGTTTTGTATCCATGCGTGATCATCATCTCCATATGACTGAAGTGATACTTCCATCTTAACATCACACCCAATACACTACGATTCTCAGTAAACCCAGAAGAGGCATACACATAACCTGTTAAAGCTCCGGACGACCAAAACCAAAGCGTGCTGATTGTCGCAAGTATTAGCGTTGCAAGTCTCAAGTTAAGACCACATACACCTATCCTGATTCGGATTCCCATAGACACATAGTCATACTACCAATGGGACTCCGAGGGGTCTATCCAGAGCGAAGCTGTTCCCGGTCCAACGGCTAACAGAACCTCTTATCACACTTGCATAAGTATCCAATACTTAAATATATGAGAACTATGTCGTTAAGCTTCCATAATGCGCACAAGTGTAATACTAGCCTATTCCGCATTATCGATGTCCAGTCTCGATAATACTACGATTAGAGATATTTAATGATTAAACCTTTCGTGGATTAATAATGTCTCATATTTTATTAATCCGGTATTAATCATATGGACTTTTATCATTTATATATCCAAGTAATCCAATTATAAAATGATAAAAGAGCAATTTCCTTTGTCACATAGTTAATTTGTACAAAAACACCATTTCTTTTACTAATAGTGATGCTATGGTCATAATTGTCCAACACAATATGGATCCAATCCAAGATGACAAGTCCCAATTAGGAATCACCATTTGCCATAAAATCAATTTTGGCCCATTAGGCCCAATTAAATATTTAAAGGCCCAAAAGTTATATTTGGACTTTATGGAAATGGTTTTAGGCTCAATTTGGATCCAATCCAATTGTCCAAAACCAAGCTTGGCCCAACCAAGCCCATTAAGCCCAAATACAACAAAATTAGCCCAATCCAATTTTAAAGACTAATTTAATTAATATAACATTCCAAATATCACATTAATTTTAATTAAAGTGTAATTGCCATAATTAATTAATTAAACTAATATTTCCAAAACATCAATTAAACTAATTAATCATGCTTTATATATTCAATTCATGTCAAACACAATTGAAGCAAAATCAATCTATTACATACTTCTATTGTTCACGGCAATTTGGGGAAATAATATCCAATATTGATTTCAATCAAATTAAATCAACAATCAATATTCATTTCATGCTTTAAACATATCCAATAGTCTAAAATCAAAAAATCACCATGATACAACAAGGGCTTATATTCGGCCATGGTGGGATATTTAAGGAAAATTAATCTAATCAATTTATCACAATATCAATCATGCATAACTCCATGTTATCATCATATTACCATAACCAAACAACCAATTTTGAAAAAATCATACTCCAAGCACAAAATCCCCAAAATAAATTATATAAACCCTAAACTTAAATCATGCTTAGAAAAGGCTCTGATACCATTGTTAGTGTCCTAGACATGCCCAAGATCTCTAAGTCATGATATGTGTGTGAATAAATCAAAGACAAGTTGCGGAAATTACTTACTTTGATCGGTTGAGATTTCAAAAATTCAAGAGATGTAGATGAGGCTCCAAGCTTTCTATGTTGTTACCAACTCAATGGTGAGTTTCCCTATCACCTTCTTTAACTCTAGATGTGCTAGCAAGAAGGAAAAATTCAAGCAAAATTTCTCCTTGGAGTAGAGAAGCTCACGGCCACAAGAGGGAGGAAGAGAGAGTTTTTGTGTTTTTGTTTTTCTAAAAAACCTTATGACCAAGTCAACTCACAAAAGTGTGTATATGCTTTTACCAAAAGCAAAAGAAAAAAGTTTTGGAGGGAAAATGGCATTAAATGCCCTCAACCACTTCCATCACCAAAATGACTAATGATGTAAGTGAAGTGGGCCCCACTTTAAATTCAAAATTCAAGTGGGCTAGCTCAACACACTTTGGGCTCAGGTTCGCTTAATCCGATAAAATAAATTTTCCGTCGCGACGTAATTAAGTCCAATTTAATTAAATAATAAGGACTAGCAAAATTATTACGAAAGTTGCTCGCGAATTAATTCTAAATTAATTCGTTCGCCCGTATTAAAATCCAATTTTAACTCTACTTTGAAATCTGATTTCAATTAATATATCCAATATATTATTTAATCGATTATTTCCAAATTAATCGCATTCTCTCTTCTATTAGAATTTTATCCCAGATAAATTCTTGCCGTAATTAACCCAAGATTAATTTTCTCTCTCTTAATTAATCCTAGATTAATTCTGTTCGAGTCAAATGTCATCGGTGAATCTTTGGGAAGCGACCCAAGAGATCCTTGGTTATGTTGGCAGTAAATCTAGTTGTCGAACTATCTGAACACGTACGTACCCCGTACCATGTTATTATCGATTTACAAGACATGGTTGGCTTCTAGCAAACATCGTGCCTACCCAATTCTCCAGAAATTTTCAACAAAGAATAAATAATCTATATCAGGCATAATATACTATGTATTGCTTATTATGATCCAATATCGGATGTCACATGCTAGGCCTAGGGCTGGAATTGTGTCTGCCCCGTACGAAGCATATATCGGATCACAAGCAACTAGTCTCTGTAATCGGATAATCACGACCTAGTCATACTATCCCGATAGCTGCAGCATTTAACAGTACTAGTTCTGTATCCATGCGTGATCATCATCTCCATATGACTGAAGTGATACTTCCATCTTGACATCACACCCAATACACTACGATTCTCAGTAAACTTAATAGAGGCGTACGCAGAACCTGTTAATGTTCCGGACTACCAAAACCAAAGCGTATTGATTGTCGCAAGTATTAGTGATGCAAGTCTCAGAGTAAGACCACATACACCTACCCTGATTCGGATTCCCATAGACACATAGTCATACTATTAATGGGACTCCGAGGGGTCTATCCAGAGCGAAGCTGTTCCCGGTCCAATGGCTAATAGAACCTCCTATCACACTTGCATAAGTATCCAATACTTAAATATATGAGAACTATGCCATTAAGCTTCCATAACGCGCACAAGTGTAATACTAGCCTATTCCGCATTATCGATGTCCAATCTCGATAATACTACGACTATGGATATTTAATGATTAAAATTTTCGTGGATTAATACTGTCTCATATCTTATTAATCCGATACTAATCATATGGACTTTTATCATTATATATCCAAGTAATCCAATTACAAAATGATTAAAAGAGCAATTTCTTTGTCACATAGTTAATTTGTACAAAGACACCATGTCTTTTACAAATAGTGATGTTATGGGTCATAATTGTCCAACACTTAGCTTTAGTGACTTTTAGAAGTCACGTGTCTGACACAATTTGCTAATCGATTATTTGCAAATGTTGTGAATAATTGAACGCAAATTATAAAGCTTAAGAAATGAGATACGTATAGTTGTGTATAGAGAATATCGATTCTCGCAATACGACAACTGTAGGTAATGGATACCGGATCTCCTGTCTAGTTAATTAAAATAATGTTTAATAACAGTTTTGATATTTGATATCAGAACTTGTGACTATTGGATAGTTACTTGTTCTGTATAAACAATTGTTACATATTTTAAAGCAACTAGTAGTGTAATTAATAAAAGATAAGCCTTAAGAAAAATATTCGGAAAAATATAAATGATTTAGAACTGTGCATTATGAGATTTTATCATAAAAGTATTAGATACTTGTTCCGTATGGTAAATGATGGTTTGATAGGAGATCACACCACATATCTGTAGGGGTTTTTGCGGATATCCGGTAACGCAGCGAAAACAGAGGAAAATCAAATTTTCTGATTTCAAAACTTTTTCTCGGATTAATTAAATAAACTTATTTATTTAATTGTCCAATATTCAAATTATGAAATATTACACAAGAAATCAAATTTTTATGTAATTACCAAATTATCCCAAAACTTTACATTTTGTTCATTTAGTCTGAAATTGTTCAAATCAATTTTGGATGATTCTAAATCATTTCTAAGATGAATTTAACATATCCCAAATGTCAAAATACAATTGGCAACAAAATTTCCCAAAAATAAGCCCAAGGCCGAGAGCCTACTAATGGTGAATTAATGTGCTTTGCACTCATGGTTCAAAACAACATCAAGCAAAATCCAATCAACCCAATATTTTACATGAATCATATACACATCCAAATATACCATATAAATGAAAAGCCCCAAATTTGGAAGTGGTCTTAAACCCTAATTTTTCAATTTCTTCAAAATGGACAAATTAGACCAAATAGGTTAAATTAATTCTTCAATCATGTTTCTTCATCCAAATCAAGTCTCAACACAATGAAACAACTATAGAAAAATTCTAGGTTATTTAAGAGTAGGTCAATAACTCTAGAATGGAAACAAGGTTCTAAAACCATGAAAAGAATGCTTATTACTACACTAGTAACATTCTTCCAACTTCATACATGCTTAACCCCTTCATCAAACTTTCATCCATCAAAAACACAAAGAATAAAGAATAGAAAAACTTAAGAACATCACCAAGTGAAGCCCACAACAAGAGGAACAATTTACTCTCTAACGGAAGGTTGGAAATACTTACCAAATTCCAAGCTTTTCTTATTCTTTCTCTCTACCTTCTTTGCTTTTGTTTTAATGGAGTTTGATAAAGTGTATTAGGTTATCCAAACCCTAAAATAAATGAAACAATATATACTTGCTCACAATTTTTGCCTTGGCCGAAATTGGCTAGGAAAAATCAAGACATTTTGTTTTTCATTTCATTTGAATTTCAACTTGCCAACTTGATTAAATGATCATTACACTTTAATGATAAATTCAAACAAGTCAACAATTGAAACTTAGTCATTAAATAAAATATCACAACTTTAAAATATATATACTTTAATTAATTTAATCATTTAACAATTAAATAATTAATTAATTAATTAAATACAAATATATTAAATATATGTATAATATTTACATTAATTAATAAATACATATATTCATTTATGATATTAGTCAAATATCTCAATTTGACAATTAATTAATGTGTATTTGAATTGATCAAGTATTAAATGCAAATACACAAAAATTAAGGAAATGACTATCGGGTCCCTTTACTTGTATTTTGCGTTTAACCTTTAAACGACGTTATAAATAATCAATATTATTTATAATTGCTGCCCTAGTGCTCAACGAGTATATTTCATTAGTGAGACTCTCTAGATTCAGGCATATCCGTCACTAAAACAAATTTCGTGTCCATAATTTATCCACCCGTAAATTATGACGATCACGGATAAACTCACTGAATCATACAGGTCGAGGTCATGGAAAATGTATAATTCCTCCGTCACAGGTATCCAAATATATCCCAGAGATATAGATGTAAATGTCAAATTTCTATAGGGATTATCCAGTCGACTATTATATTAGCAATCTCAAAAAGAACATTTAGAACTAACTTCTAAATTGTACCACGGGCCCATGGATTTTATCTGATTGCTAATCATATGGACTACCTATGCTCTGATACACAAAAATGACAGATCCTATCTTGATACACACAGGACACCCTGAGGATCTATCTACACCCAACGAACAGGCGGAGGTCTGATCTAAATAGATCGGTGACGTGACTGCCATCTAAGTGTAGAAGATATCTCATGTGCCCACAGTGGCATCTCAAGTCTAAGAATCACAAGTGCTACTCAACCCGATAAGATTCTTATTGACGTTGGTGTACCATCCATTAAGAATCTTCGGTGAGTCGTTCAGTGTTTATCCGCTATAAACACCTACACGTCTATACTAGTCTCCAAGACTTATGGTTCATTGAGAAACCATTGGAATCATATATTCCAGTATACGACATGTATCGGTCTCAACGGGTTTACTATACTGACCAAGTAGTGTAAACCTTGACCAGGAACTGTCTGAGAATGACAACGTCATAATACAACTCAATGTCAGTTGCGACGCTTTTGCAATTGTACCATGACTAGTCATTCCAAGGTCATTATGTCTTTACCATATTAAAAGATACATTATATTATAGAAACTGCATATATTATTCAAAATAATAATGTTTTACAGAAGTATTCATAAAGAAATACAACCGGGAATTGGCGCTGTGAGCACCAACCCCAACAAAAACTCCCACTTGCTCTAGTGCCAATAACGATTGTATCTAATACCCATCGACTCCACGTGTTTATCAAACAGCTTCGGAGGTATGGCCTTCGTCAGCGGGTCTGCTACATTATCTTCACTCGGTACCTTGCACACGACAATATCCCATCGCGACACAATCTCTCGAATGATGTGGTATTTGTGTTCCACATGTTTTGACTTCTGATGCGCCCTCGGTTCTTTTGCTTGCGCAATGGCTCCAGTATTATTACAGTATAACAGAATCGCATTTTCGATACTTGGGAGAACTCCCAATTCTGTGACAAAGTTCTTTATCCACACAGCCTCTTTTGCAGCTTTAGAAGATGTAATATATTCCACCTCAGTGGTGGAATCTGCTGTTGATCCCTGTTTGGAACTCTTCCAGCAAACTGCACCTCCGTTAAGGGTAAATACGAATCCAGATGTAGACTTTCTATCATCGGGATCCGATTGAAATCGGAATCCGTATACCCGTTAACTTGCAGTTCGTTTCCTCCATAAATTATTAACTTATCCTTAGTACCTTTAAGATACTTGAGGATATGTTTAATGGCCATCCAATGGTCATTACCTGGATTGACTGATATTACTAGTTACGCTAACAGCGAAACTGATATCAGACCTGTACATAACATGGCATACATTATGCTACCCAAACACGAAGCATAAGGTTGGTTAGACATTCTAACCTTCTCATCTTCTGTTTGTGGACTCATCTTCTTTGAAAGATGAATCTCATGTCTGAACGGTATGTTTGCTGTCTTACAGTTACCAAAATTATACCGTTCCAAGATTATCTATGTACGTTGATTGGGATAACCCAATCAGCCTCATTTGTCTATCTCTATAGAGTTTTATCCCTAAAACATAAGAAGCTTCTCCCAGGTCATTCATGGAGAAATTCTTACAGAGGTACGCTTTGACGCTTTGTAACATACCTAAATCATTCCCAATGATTAGGATGTCATCAACATATAGGACTAAAAATACGACCATGCTCCCACTGGCCTTCTGATACACACAGGATTCTTCAGAATTCTTGAGAAAACCAGACGATCTAATAATCTCGTCGAATCGAAGATTCCAACTTCGTGAAGCTTGTTTAAGTCCATAAATGGACTTCTTAAGCTTACACACCATACCCGAGTTTTCGCTGGACGCAAAACCTTCCGGCTGTTCCATATAGATTTCTTCATCAAGAAATCCATTTAGAAAAGCCTTTTTGACATCCATTTGCCAAATCTCCTAGTCATGATACGCAGTTTAGAAAGCAAAATCCGAATAGACTTAAGCATTGCTACTGGTGAAAAAGTTTCATCGTAGTCGACGCCAGGTCGCTGCGTGTAACCTTTTGCTACCAGTCGCGCTGCGCATCCTCTTGTAAACCCATTTACAACCGATAGGAACAATTCCTTCAAGAAGCGGAACCAAGTCCCAAACTTGATTCTCATGCATTGAGTCTAACTCGGATTTCATGGCACTTTGCCATTTCACGGAGTCGATGTCCAACATCGATTCTCTATAGGTGAAAGGATCAGTCTCTTCAACTAAGAGAACATCTAGACTCTTTTCTTGTATCAAATACAAGCGTTCAGGAGGTCTAGATACCCTTTCTGACCTACGGAGTGTGTGTGTTGAAGGTTCTTCATCTACTTGAACTTCAGGTTCCTCCGTTGGTTCGTTGTTTTCAGGTTGGACTTCATCAAGTTCAACCTGTCTATGATTACCACCTTCTGACAAAAATTCTACTTCTAGAATTTTTGCGAAGCGAGCTACGAACACATTTCGATGCTCGGTATCATAGAACATATATCCCCTCGTATTCGAAGGATATCCGACAAACCTAAACTTTTGCCCTCGAGGCGAAAGCTTATCTTGCTGAGTCACCCTGACATAGGCAGGACAACCCCAAACCTTAATGTAACTAAGATTTGGTCTCCTACCGAACCATATCTCATACGGAGTCGTAGGAACAGCTTTTGAAGGAATCTTATTCAAAAGATGTGCAGCTGTTAAAAGAGAGTAGCCCCATAAGTAATAGGGCAAATCTGTGAAACTCAACATCGATCGGACCATATCCAATAAAGTCTGATTTCTCCTCTCAGATACTCCATTGTGCTGTGGAGTACCTGGAGGAGTATATTGAGCGAGAATCCCATTCTCCTTCATATAATCCATGAACTCACCACTCATATATTCACCGCCTCGATCAGATCGAAGGCATTTAATATATTGACCAGTTTGTTTTTCTACTTCATTTCGGAATTCTTTGAACTTTTCAAAGGTTTTCGATTTATGTCGCATCAAATACACATAACCGTACAGTGACAAATCATCGGTAAAGGTAACGAAGTACGAATAACCACTGTGAGCAGTCTGACTTAGTGGACACATACATCAGAATGTACGAGTTCCAGTAAGTTAGTGGCGCGGTGTCCAACACCAGAAAATGGGGCTTTGGTCATCTTACCCTGAATACAGGATTCACAAGTTGGATAGGATTCAATGGTAAGATCTGGTATCAAACCATTCCTAACCAATTGGGTAGAGGCGTTTAACGCCTATGTGACCCAGCCGCATATGCCAAAGTTCAGTATTATTAATTACAGGTAAACTACGTTTATTAACTCCAGTATTTAAAATATCTTTTGAAGTTTGCAATGTATAATGACCATGCTGGTTTGGACAACAAAGGATCTGAATATTACTTTTATCATATAAATATAAAGAACATTTCTTAATATTAATACAAAAGCCTTCTGTATCTAATACAAAAAGTGATATAATATTAGCTACACATCCAGACACAAAATGGCAGTCATGTAACAAAAGTGTCCCATTTGGCAATGAGATCTCGCATACTCCCACTGCAACTGCATCCAGAGAGTCTCCACTCCCGAATCGCAATTGTATCTCTCCAGGCTTCAGTTTTCTACTTTCCTTCAGCACCTGCAACGAATTGCAAATGTGAATGGGACAAGCAGAATCTAAAATCCAGTTGGATGTAACGGCTTCACAAGCCAAAGATATATCAATAACTGGAAAAATAAATGTACCTGATGTAGATGCTCTCTCCCTCCTCAGCTGGGCTATGTAGTCAGGACAGTTCCTTTTCCAGTGCCCGACTTTGCTGCAGTGATGGCACTTGTCTTCAGAAGCCCTTTTGGGCTTAGCTATCTTTGCATGTGGTTGAGGACCGAAACCCTTCTTCTTCTTCCCTTTCTTCTTCTTTCCCTTTGGCCAGGCCTGGGAAAAAGCAGAAAGAGAAGTGGGTCTTGGAGGGCGAGTCGGTACTCCCTTCTTGAGGTCCTCCTCCGCCGTGAGCAACATCCTATGCAACTCATGGTAGGTACAGATAGTCCCGTTCATGTTGAAGTACATCACGAACTGGCGATAAGAAGCTGAGAGAGAACCAAGAATGACACTCCTACCGAGAATGTCATTCAGAATGAGATTATGTTGCCTCAATTGATCGATCAAATCGATCATTTGAAGAACATGCGGGCTAACAGCTTGCCCCTCATCCAATCGCGCATGGAACAGTTCCATTGCGACCTTGTGAACAACTACTTGTTCTTGGTTCTCAAACGATTGTCTTAATCGTGTCATCATAGTATAGGCATCTGACATGCCATAATACTGTTTCTTGAGCCCCGATGAAAGCGAACTTAAGATGTATGATTTAACCCTTAAATCATCATCCTTCCAAGCTTGGAAGACTTCGCGTTCCTCCGGTGAAGCGTCCTCTGCCACAGCAAGGGGCAGTGGACCCTCAAGAACATATCCCAACCTCTCGGAATCGAGGACAATCCTCAAATCCAGATCCCAATCAGCGAAGTTCTCTGCGCCTTTAAGTTTGTTCGCATCAAGCATACGCGCAAACTGATTAGTGGATGGTGCCGCCATCGCAAATCTATCATATAGATCACGAAAAACGGTTAGCAGAAAATAAGCAGTTTCATATAATATCAAAAGCATAAACTAGATCATGGATTTTTAATCTAAAAATGTCCCTCCCACTAAATCATGCAATATTGTAATCCCCAAACAGAATACAAAGATTTAATAATTAAATTAAATACAAATAGTGAAAAGTGGATCCCGTGAATATATTTCAGCTCACAGCAGAGGCACGGTCTCGCCTACGTATATTCATCAGGTAGACAACTCATTTGTCAATCACTCACTAGTGACTCCTGGGTTTCCGGTCCTGGTCGTTTCTCGTTGTCGCTGCTAAGGCAGGCCCACAAGGAGACGTACCAAGGTTAAACTCGTCAATGATAAACTCAAGTTGCTTGTGTAACCCTGACAGCTAGGGCACGTTCAGGATTCTGATTTCGCTTAAATTTATCTAGTATCTGATATACATCCGGTATAAATAAATCTCTATCGGCTACACCTCACAGCAGAGGCACGGTCTCGGATGTAGTCACGGAGAAATATTATAAACCGTATTGACAAGACGGACCACATAACATGCATCAAATACATAATTACATTTAAACCTTATTAATTAGGGATTTTCCGCAAGTGTCATACACCCTAAATCTAATCAAATTAGATTATAACATGCATGTATAAGTTAAGAAAACATGATTAAACATTGAATTAAAGGGCTAATCATATTAGGGGGTCTAGAATCAGACTCGCTCTGATACCATTTTGTAGGGGTTTTATTGCGGATATCTGGTAACGCAGCGGAAACAGTGGAAAATCAAATTTTCCGATTTCAAATGTTTTTCTCGGATTAATTAAATAAACTTATTTATTTATTATCCAATATTCAAATTATGAATATTACACAAGAAATCAAATTTTTGTGTAATTACCGAATTACCCCAAAACTTTGCATTTTGTTCATTTTAGTCCGAAATTGTTCAAATCTTTTGGATGATTCTAAATCATTTCTAAGATGAATTTAACATATCCCAAATGTCAAAATACAATGGCAACAAAAATTCCCAAAAATAAGCCAAAGCCGAGAGCCTCATAATGGTGAATTAATGTGCATTTTGCACTTCCATGGTTCAAAACACATCAAGGAAAAATCCAATCAACCCAATATTTTACATGCATCATATACACATCCAAATACACCATAAAATGAAAAGCCCCAAATTTGGAAGTGGTCTTAAACCCTAATTTTTCAATTTCTTCAAATTGGACAAATTAGACCAAATAGGTTAAATCATTACTTCAATCATGTTTCTTCCATCCAATCAAGTCTCAACACAATGAAACAACTATAGAACAATTCTAGGTTATTTAAGAGTGGGTCAATAACTCTAGAATGGCAACAAGGTTCTAAAACCATGAAAAGAATGCTTATTACTACACTTGTAACATTCTTCCAACTTCATACATGCTTAAACCTTCATCAAATTTCATCCATAAAAAACAAAAATATAAAGAATAGAAAAACTTAAGAACATCACCAAGTGAAGCCCACAACAAGAGGAACAATTTACTCTCTAATGGAAGTTGGAAATTCTTACCAAATTCCAAGCTTTCTTTTCTTTCTCTTACCTTCTTTGCTTTTGTTTTAATGGAGTTTGATAAAGTGTATTAGGTTATCCAACCTAAAATAAATGAAACAATATATACTTGCTCACATTTTGCCTTGGCCGAAATTGGCTAGGAAAAATCAAGACATTTTGTTTTTCATTTCATTTGAATTTCAACTTGCCAACTTGATTAAATGATCATTACACTTTAATGATAAATTCAAACAAGTCAACAATTGCAACTTAGTCATTAATAAAATATCAAAACTTTAAAATATCTATATTTAATTAATTTAATCATTTAACAATTATTAATTAATTAAATACAAATATATTAAATATATGTATATATTTACATTAAATATATAAATACATATTTCATTTATGATATTAGTCAAATATCTCAATTTGACAATTAATTAATGTGTATTTGAATTAATCATATTAAATGCAAATACACAAAAATTAAGGAAATGACTATCGGGTCCCTACACATGTATTTTGCGTTTAACCTTTAAACGACTTTATAAATAATCAATATTATTTATAATTGTTGCCCTAGTGCTCTACGAGTATATTTCATTAGTGAGACTCTCTAGATTCAGGCATATCCGTCACGAAATCAATTTCGTGTCCATAATTTATCCACCCGTAAATTATGACGATCACGGATAAACTCGCTGAATCATACAGGTCGAGGTCATGGAAATGTATAATTCCTCCGTCACAGGTATCCGAATATATCCCAGAGATATAGATGTAAACGTCAAATCTCTATAGGGATTATCCAGTCGACTATTCTATTAGCAATCTCAAAAAGAACATTTAGAACTAACTTCTAAATTGTACCACGGGCCCATGGTTTTTATCTGATTGCTAATCATATGGACTACCTATGCTCTGATACACAGAACTGACGGATCCTATCTTGATACACACAGGACACCCTGAGGATCTATCTACACCCAACGAACAGGCGGAGGTCTGATCTAAATAGATCGGTGACGTGACTGCCATCTAAGTGTAGAAGATGTCTCATGTGCCCACAGTGGCATCTCAAGTCTAAGAATCACAAGTGCTACTCAACCCGATAAGATTCTTATTGACGTTGGTGTACCATCCATTAAGAATCTTCGGTGAGTCGTTCAGTGTTTATCCGCTATAAACACCTACACGTCTATACTAGTCTCCAAGACTTATGGTTCATTGAGAAACCATTGGAATCATATATTCCAGTATACGACATGTACCGGTCTCAACGGGTTTACTATACTGACCAAGTAGTGTAAACCTTGACCAGGAACTGTCTGAGAATGACAACGTCATGATACAACTCAATGTCAGTTGCGACGCTTTTGCAACTGTACCATGACTAGTCATTCTAAGGTCATTACGTCTTTACCATATTAAAAGATACATATATTATAGAAACTGCATATATTATTCAAAATAATAATGTTTTACAGAAGTATTCATAAAGAAATACAACCGGGAATTGGCGCTGTGAGCACCAACCCCAACAATAATCCTTATCCAATTAATGAATATTGTATTCGGGAAGTGATTAATCTCATTTAAAAAAAACCGATTATTGTCATTGGACCACGAATTTATTAGATTATACAATTGGATGTATGTAGTTTAATAAATTAGAATTGCCTAGAATAGTTTTTTTCTTTGCTTTGTTTTCAGTTGATGATTGTCATAACTTAGTTACGTGTTCTAATACAGAACATGTTGAACGTCTTGAATTTTTCAAGAACTGTCAAATGTTTCTAATGAAACATGGATAGAATATTTTGACAGTTCAAGATATTCTATCTTAGTGTTGAAAACTATGAATTCATTGCGAGTCTTTGAATTGTTCGAAGATGTTTGATTTGATCAAACACATGAATTTAAGGCAATTAGTTCTGTAGTTATTTAATGAATGATATTCTTACTCAGTATTAAACTTCTGCGATTCCATTATGATGGAATTGGTCAGTGGGAGTTATCGAATCTTATATGATTTGATTCGTTGATATTGAGAGTTACCGAATTTGTTTTCAGTACTCTTGGGGTTATGCTCCATTAACACTAATTCATCTCTTTAATTTAGGTTCCATTTGTTCCTACAATTACATATAAGATATGTATAGTGGAAAATTTGAATCTTGAAAGGTTCGAGATTTGAATCTTTCTTTTATATAATGGTTATATAATTGAAAGTACTTGTGCCTCAGAGGTACGAGTGAATAGTTTTATCATTTATTCTATTTAATGGAATATTGTATTCTATTTAATATAATATCTTTTCTACGATCCCGAGTAATAAATTTATTTTGTTACTTGGTGCTTAACATTGGATGTTGACGATTGCAGAAAAGATTTGACTTTGTGAAGTCAAATGTGAAAATGATAAACTGTAATGGAACTACATAATTAATAAGATGAAAAGACCCTTAGACAACTGCCGTATAAGTCCTATAGGATGTCAGAATCATTTACAAAGTATAAGATACTTAATGATTCTGTTGTTTTCTTATCGAAGAAAATTATCTTATAACTTATAGTGAAAGCGAGATTTGATATCGATTTCGGAAATTTGCATTGAACCATAGATCTAAGTTGTTCATGGCTTACTACGATCGAGTTTTGAACTTGATTAGGCTTTCGTTATGAATAGTTCAGAAAATGTGCAAATTATTTGCGCAGCAAAAGCAAGTGAGCTTGATAAAAGTTTGACCTTTAGAGTATGATAGTGAGTAGGTTATACTCAGTAGTCTATTGTAGATTCTCAGGAAACTTGTCTCTTGTCGTACTGATTGGACAATTAAGAATTTGTTGGTTAATGTTGATATTAAACCGTGGTTTTTGGCTACATAATACAAAATGGCGTTCTTGAGTGATTTCTTCGAATGAAAGATCCGTTATGATTTCTTTGTTTGAATAGTTCATTCTAGAATGGCCCTAGAGTTTGTATTCTGCTATGATCACAGTTTGATATACTAGCTTATAGAGCCTATTGTAGACTCAGGTAAGCTTTCCGGAAATTTGTGTTCTCTGATTTTGATGTCAATCAGATTGTCTGGTTTTATCGAAATATAGAGAATACATATTTGTCAGTACAGTCAGTGGGAGCGTACAAATTTCTTTCTAGTATTACATATCCTAAGTCTTCTTTTCTCAGTGTGAGTAGTGGGAGCAGTCTCTGTTATATTTGATATAAAGTGTTATATAAGATATAAAACATAGAAACTTGTGAGATACTCCCATTAGTCGCATATTAGATACGATCTAATAAATGACATAGCAAGACTATCTGTATGATAGTTAGTATAACTGTTTTACAGTTAACGTGTCTTTTAAGTATATAGTATCCGTCTTTCGTAAATGATGATTCCTTTGTCGAAAGATAGATTGATTGGAATGTCTAGTCAATCTTATGCATCATATGATGATGACATAATGAATATTATATTATGTGCGATTAAAGATATCAATTTAATGTAATTGTTATAAGTTATATTGATATGGGATAGACTATATGATGGTTCTAGAAACATTTTATTTCTGATCTTTGAGATATTAAGAACGAGTTTCTTATACATGGAGAATTTAGTCAGCAACCATAAGGTCAAATTAGTTTTGATTCTAATTATGACATTAGATAGTCTATGTCATATAAATTCAGAAAAAATGCAGTGGGAGTGTCACTGTTGATTCTACTGAACTAGTGGAATCAGTTGCAACTTATGAAGTATTGACTTGTGAAGTTGCATAGTGACATCATATATTAGAAGTTTTTGTATTAGTATGGTGTCTGCGGTTGTCTCAAAGTATTTGGATTTGATTTTTAAATACATTAGACAACTCAGTAGCTATAGCACAATACTGATATAGCGTCTGAGTCATATTAATGTGGAATTTAGATTCTGCAAAATATGAATGATGCTGGCTAAGGAAAACGGCTGGGTTTGTCAGACATACTCGATTTGTTAAAGCAGGCTTACTTGTTGTTGCCTACCTCTTGAGTGCTGGTGAGCTCTTGAAGGCCATGAGTATGCGATACACATTAAGATGTGTATAGGATACCATGGATTGACACTAGAGCAAGTGGGAGAAATCGTTAGGTTGGTGCTCGGAGTGCCAATCAGGATCGTATTTATGTCCGATTCATAAATACGAGCAATTATATTTTCCATAATATTACTTAATTTAGTGGTAGCACCCTTGTCTTTTATATGATTATTCGATCTAATTGTGATCGGATATCTGATTACGATTAGATCGAAACTGAATCTGGTTCAGTGATAAGTGTATATTAGAAAAAGACCCTAGGATTTACAGTATAATGCGCAGTTACAACGTAATTTGTAATTGACATTGGAAGCGCACTATTAGTTATATATCCTTAAATAAAGTCTCTGGTCAATATTTGCTAACACGGGTCGGTTAGTAAAATCCGCTAAGACCAATACATGTCGTATATCGTGACTTAGTCTGATGGTTTATCCCAGTGAACCATGAGTCTCGTGAGACTCGTTTAGACATGTAGGTGTTTATTTGATAAGACATTGAACGACTCACCGAAGGTTTCCTAATAGATGGTACACCAATGTCAATAGGAACCTTCTCGAGTTAAACGAGCATAATGGTCCTTCGACTTGAGATACCACTGTGGATATATGAGCTATCCTCCACACTTTGATGGCAGTCACGTCAACAATCTATTCATGATCAGACCTTCGCCTGTTCGTTGGGTGTGGACTGATGCTCATGATATCATGTGCGTATCAAGATAGGATCCGTTAGTCCTGTGTACAGGCATAGGCATCCAGCACGTGTTTGTGATCCAGTAAATCCATGGTCATGGTATAACTTCGAAAATCAGTTCCGAGTGTTATTTAGAGATCGTTAATTAAAAGTCAACTGTATTATACCGAACAGATTTGACGTTTTGATCTATATCTCAGGTATAATACAGACGGCCTGTGACAGAGAGATTATATGTATGCTATGACCTCGACTTGTATAGTTTAGCGAGATTATTTGTGGTCATCATAATCCATGAGTGGGTTGATTATGGACACGAAATTGGATTTCTTGACGGATAAACCTAAACTTAGAGAATCCAACAATATGAAGTGTACTCGTTGAGCTCTTGGGCAACTCGATATGAATAATACAAATTATTCATAATACTTCACCGGATTAAATGAGTTAATTTGGATCGTTTAATCGTTAAACAATAACATATGCAATTAGGGGATTTTGTCCGCTAATAATTATTATGTATTTATATTTGATACATAATACGATTAGATACACATTAATTATTTGTCAAATAAGATTTTGACACATGCCATAAAATAATATATATTTTTATTTATTGTAAATAAAATACATATATAATAATAATTACATTAATTAATTAATTATTTGGACATTTAATTGTTAAATATCTAAATTGTTAATTAATAAGACTTTTTCATAATTGTTATGATACATGTTCAATTATTATTGGAGCATTTGACATGTATTAAATGAGCTTTATATGTGTGCCATTTTGATTGGTTAATATAAAGTTAGATTTGATTTAAATTGATTAATTTTGTAAAATCCAAAATCTATCCTTGTGTTAAAAATCAGTCAAACACAAATTTTAAAGGGAAATTATTTTTTTTTTAGATAGATGAAAATAGGTTTTCATTTTGAATGAAGATTGAAGCCAAAAGTAAAGGAAAAACAAGAAATAAAGCTTAGGAAAAAGGAGAATTAAGGTAATTCTTTATGCTCTTGAGCTTGGAAACTTTGTTTCTTGTTCTTGTGATTCCTCGAATAGATCTAGGGTTTTTCTTTACTTGCTAAATTTTGGGGCTTTTGGTTGTGGTGATTGGAATTGGAAGATTATGCATGTGTGAAGAAGTATTGGATGGAATTAGTGTAATCTTTGTCCAATTTGATCAATTATTGATAGGTTGTCATTCTAGAGTTGTTGATCCACTCTAAGATAGCCTAGAATTGTTCTAGATTTGTTCATGTGTGGTGGGACTCAATTGGTGTTATGATTAATTAGATTAATTATGGAAAATTGGATTTAAAGCTTGAATTTTGATAATTTTGGTTTGCAGATCAGATCTGCCTAAACTGGAAATTATGGGGTGTTTTTCATGTCCTACGAATGTAATGGATGTGTTTTGGGAGTTGGGACAATTTCCGGAAAGTGTTTCCGACTTGAAATAAGCGAAAAAGGCCAAAAACGGCGTTACCAGGTGGATTTTGAGCAAACCGGGTTACAGCTGTCCAAACAGTGAATCTGTCACTGTTTATGCAGCCCATGAACTGCCCCGACACTATTGGAGCTGACCTGGGCATTTTCCATAAGTGTCGAGTAGTCGGTTCGGTCAAAAACGCATTTTACGTCATTTTGCGGAAAAATTATTTTCGTAAAAGTTTCGCAAGTTTTCAACTTGTTTATGTCAATATTTGATATTGAATAAATAGGTTTAGGTGAAATATGAATAATTTATTCATATTAGATATTGAATAATTTATTCGGTATTTTAAAAAAGTTTTAAAATACGATTTCGTCCGGACCCGCGCTTTCGCTGTGCCCCATCGCCCAAAACCCCAACAATATACTCGTAGAGCACTAGGGCAACTGTTATGAATAATACTGATTATTTATAACTCGTTTAATGGTTAAACGAAAAATACATGCAATCGGGACCTAACGATCATTTCCGATTATTAATGTGTATTTGTATTTAATACTTGATTTTATTAAATACACATTAATAAAATATCAATTTGTGATATTTGACATATATCATTATTATATGTATTTGTGATATTTAATGTAAATATAATACATATATTTAAGATATTTATATTTAATTATTTAATTATTTAATTGTTAAATAATTAAACTAATTAACAAAATAAATATCTTTGGTAATGTTTTTTTCTTTTTAATGGCATGAAACCATTGGTCCATTTGTTACTACACTTTATTAAAGATAAGATGTTATCTTTTAATCTTGTAAACTTGGTCCAATGAATTTTGAACAAAAATAAATTAATTGTTATTAATTTTTTGTTGCAAAAATTCGGCCACAGAATATTGTTTTAACAAATTATTTTGTTTTAATTTTTAACACTTAGACAAGTTTCATAATATTTACAACGAGAGTTGAGAGCAAAGTTCAATAAAGAAAGAAAAACAAAGGCAAAAACTTGGAGATTTTGTAAGTCTTTCACACTTTCTTCTACATGAAAATTGTTTCAATTAATCTTAGCTTCAATTTGTGTTGCTAAGTTGATGTCTATACTCTTTGGGTTTGTAATTATATGTGTTTGAAGCTTGTTGGATGTGATTAACGTGTATGATTAAATAATAAGCTTATTATGAGTAATTAAACTTATTTGAATAATTAGTAATCAAAGTTGTCATTCTAGAGTTACTTAGCCATTCATAAATTACCTATAATGTTCTTGAGTGGTTTCATGATGGTGAGACTTGATTGGTGTGGTATTGATTGATTGATTAAAGTGTTGAATTTTATTAATTTAGTGTAAATTGAACAATTGGAGTCATTTGAGAAATTAGGGTTCTTAACCTAATCCAATTTTGGGGATTTTCATATATGTTGCATATTCTTATGTATATATGATGTATAGAAAATTTGGGATTAATTGGATTTGATCTTGACATATTTTGAATATTTGGGGCTAAATCATAATTAATGGAAAAGTTAGGACCCTCTCGACAATTTGAAGAAATTGAGGGGTTTGAGTTGCACAAATTCTGTTTTCATGTTTTGAACATGTTAAGAATTATTTTAGAAATTATTTGGAATAATCTAAAATTATATTTGACAATTTTAGGACTAAAATGTAAAATTTGTAAAGTTTAGGGGTCTCACGGAAATTAATGATAAATCTGATTTTTCAGATAAAAATTCAGTTTTTATTTATATAGTAATTAGAATAAATTGGTTTATTTTAATTTCCCAAGAAAAATATTTATCGGAAATTATTTCGGAGTGAAAATACGTGAAAACGGTGAAAAACGGTGTTACCAGGTAACGGCTGCCCAAAAAATGAACTGGGCACTGTTCGGGCAGCCCACAAACCGTCCAAATGTTTTTGGGGCTGACCTGGGCAGTCCTCATGTGCATTGGTCGATCGGTTCGGTAGGAAACGTATTTTATGCTATTTTGCGGAAAAATATTATCGTAAAAATTTCACGGTGTTTCTATGTTATTTATATCGTTATATGATATCGAATAAATATGTTTAGGTGAAATATGAATGAATTATTAATATTGGATATTAAATAATTTATTCATAAAGTTAAAAATTTTAAACTACGATTTCTCCCGAACAGCGCTTCTTCCGCTGCGCCTCCCTAATTTGACCCCAACACCCTCAACTTAGAGTTTAGCAAAGACTTGAACATGTGAAGAAGAGCATCAAATAGAATAGATAGACCATGAGATATTTAGACAGCCGAATCATTGAGTTCAAAGGAATAGAGATAAGAAACATGAGATAGAATAACTCGAAGTCACGATAAGTCGAACCTAAACCTGGAGGCCATTGTTGAATTGGGAATCCTTAAGGGAGTAAACTCATAGGAGTCTCATTGAAAGAAGAACTAGAAGAGAACGACACCTGAACTTAATGATTTAATAGAGGTATTCTAGCTAATAAAGTTGATGAAGTTCCCAGTGGGGTAAGGATATAAGGAGTTCAAAGGAGTAAGATGAGAAGAAAATCTAAGTAGCGGAGTAGACTTCATAATGAGGAATAACATATAGAGTATAGCAAGATTTTGAGAAAGAATGAAGACTTAAGAGGGTTAAGCAACATAAACTAGTTAAAAGGGGTATAAAAGCAACATGATAAAGTATTTAGAGAGAATGATTTTAGAGAAGGTTCATGATAAGAGGTAGTATAATCAATATTCGGGAAGCGAAGTGAAGTTGAAAAAAGAGACAACTCAGATAGTACCTAGTGGAAGTATCTCAATGGGGGAGATGAAACTAGTAAACATGGGAGTTCCAGATTTATAGATAAACAGAACACACAACCACAGTATGGGTAGCTGATGAGATCACCACCATCAGGTAGGCGTTAGAATCAATCCCCACCCTCCCAACCATTGATAGATCGCGACAGCAGAGATGAATCACGCTATTCACCTCAAAGTTACCCCATAAAATAGATGAACCCGTAAAGGATACCAAACCATTAGATTACGGAAGTTTCAGGCATATAATGGGATATGATAAAAGATGAAAAGAACACTAACCATAAGATTTGAAAGTAAAATTGTCGAGGTGAGACGACAATATGAGAAGAATACTTAGTAATCGAAGACAAAAGTACATATCAGTGAGATCTCTCAGTGTTGGATTAGAACCCAAGTTCTATTATGTTTTAACTCATGTGATCTCTGAGAAGTAGCTAACCATAGTTTTAGTTAACTAAACCATCACGGGTTTGAGATAGCCTTAGCCATAGTGAATAAATCCTCAAGATATAATATGCATAAACGGACCTCGGGTAAGATAAGATTTACAAGTAATACAACCAAGCATAAAGAACAAGTCGTGTGAAAGACAGTGGCTGTATCATGCTATCAAAGTAATCAAAGGTGCAGAAAAGTAAACCAGAACAGTATAACCAGTGTTAATATAGTAATAAAGAACATAGCTTTAGTATAAGGGTGTATATAATCAGGCTTAGTATAGATATCTTGTCCCAGAACACCCTAGCCAATCAAGAAGAATCACCAGAGAAGGAACTACCCCAGAGATAGTCATAAATGTGAAAACTCGAAAGAGGAAGCTTATAAGTAAAGAAGGTTTAGTAAGGCAGAAAACTGAGAGGGTCAAATAGTTGGTTGAGATCAGATAATAAATGTTAAGATAAGGTATGTCCTGTAAAGTTATGGGATGCTTTTAATATGAGGAGTTACATAAGTTTTTAAGGATATTTAGAAGTTATTGTTGTCACGACAAGGAATTAAGGAAGTTCCAAATCAGAAGAGAACTAAGATGGGTAGGATGGCAAGCCAGGAACATAGTATGATTTTGGAACCGATATTTATATGAATAGTTGAGATAAAGAAAGTCGAATACAGATATAGGGTTAGAAGTGAGATCTCCCTAATACGTAAGAATAGTTAAAATATGACAAGAGTTTTCTAAAAGTTTTAAAACCAGAAGAAAGATAAGTATAGCAGTAGTAGAAAGAAAGGTAAGGAAGATAAGTATTGTAGAATCACAAGATATTCACGAATTGAGACAAATCTGCGAGTTAGACCACGGAAAGGATTCGAGGACAAATCATATTTAAGTGGGGAGAATTTATAACGATCGGTAATCGCGACGACCGGTGATCTCGATTACTGTTTCATTATGGGACGAATATTATATATTATAAATTATAGTTGAACATTTACACACTCATGAAATGACTTGGGAGACAAGTGGTAAATTCTTCGAGATCCCGATACGAGAGGGTACGATGTTTCACTCCGGGCAGCTCATGGTAATTGGGCCATACCTTTTCATACGATTTCCGATTTTTATGAATTTTATATCGTCGGAAAGCTAAGACCAAGAGCTACAACTTTCACGTTGGTTATTTTTCCAAATTAGAACCTGAAATAAGTCAAAAATCATAAATTTAGTGACTCCTACAGTAATTTCGGGATTAGTCAAGAAAAAGATGAGGTGGCTTAATCCTAACCACCCAAATCCATCACAAAAATCAGCCCACTTCCTCTATAAATAGGACATTATTCCCTCATCTCTAAAGAGGGCTAAAAAATGTGAGAGGGAGAAAAGGAAAATAAGAAAGAGAGAGGGATGTGAGTGTGAGAAGAAGAAGAAGAAGAAGTAAGGATGGATGTTGTGATGGTGAATTGAATATGTAAGAAAATTATGTTCTTTAATTGATGATTCTTGATGTTAGTTTGTGTAATAGTAAGTTGAATTATGTATTGGTAATTTATTTGGGTAAGGAAGACTTGAGGAAGCAAGCTTAAAATCCTGGAAAACTGGTTTGCGTCGCGACGAGCACTGGAAAACTTGCAGGAACACGTTTCTGGAATTTTGAGCGTCGCGACGCGCAAGTCTTTGTGTCGTGACACATGACCCAAAACCATCCCAAATCAGTTTTAAACCATTCTGGTTTCACCCTGAGCATGTTAGAGGCCACCCTTCGTATCAACTAATAAGTATATATTACATCATGATATAGTGAGATACGCCTCGGGGTGATAACACTTACTTGAAAAAGAAAAAGTAGTTGATTCCGAAATATATATTCCTTAGTCCATCTTCTAATCGAGATTATAAATTATAGATAATCGCAGAAAGCGGGCTTTCTTCAGCAAGTGAGTAACGCTGACCAGATTCTAAAATCTGTGAGTGGACATTCTTCTTTAAAGTTGACTTTTATAATGTATTTTTACATAGCAGACTTTTTCTTACGCTTTTAGGGCGTTAGTTGATTTTTACTGCAGTTATTTCATGAAATATTATGTTTTAAGATATGTTTGTGAAATAAATATTTTCCAAGTGATTTTCGAGGCATGAGGGAAAAACCCACCTCAGTATGTTGTAGGGGTTTTATGGCGAAAATCCGGTAACGCAGCGGAATAATGGAAAATCAAAATTTTCCGATTTCAAAATTTTTCTTGGATCAATTAAATAAAATTATTTATTTAATTATCCAATTATTAAATTCTGAAAAATTACACAAGAAATCAAATTTCTTGGTAATTGCCGAATTGCCCCACAACTTTGCAAATTGATCATTTTAGTCCAAAAATTGTCAAATACAATTTTGGATGATTCTAAACCATTTCTAAAATGATTTCCAACAAGACCAACTCATCAAAATCAGATTGCAACCAAATCCCCAATTTTTATCCAATTGCTGTGAGCACCCCCAATTTTTGGTTAATTACAATTTAGTCATTTTTGTTCAAAACATGCCAAGATCAAATCCAATCAACCCAAAATTTTTCATGCATCATATACACTCCATAATACATTACATATATGAAAAGCCCCAAATTTGGAAGGGCTTAAGAACCCTAATTTTACAATTTCACTAAATTGATCAATTTTACCAAATCTTTAAAATCCAACACTTTAATTCATTCTTTGCAACACCAAACAAGTCTCACAAATTTGAAATAACTCTATAACAATTCTAGGTCACCAAGGAGTGGCTCAACAACTCTATAATGGCAACTTGATTTTCAAATAATCAAAAGTAAGCTTTTGAAACCATTTCAAGCTTACTTACATGCATACATCTTTCATTCAAGTTCACAACCAATTAAACACAAACTATAAGAGTAGAGATAACATCAAAGCATCACAAATTAAAGCTGAGCACGTTAGAAATATTTTTCATGTTGAAAAAATTGAAAGAAAACTTACAAAACCTTAAGATTTCCAAACTTTTTCTCATTTCTTCAAACTTTTTCTCTCAACTACATTTGTGTTGTATTTGGTGTCCTATGAACTTATGAAACCCTAAAATGAAACAAAACAATTTATAGTTCACAAAAATGGCCCTTGGACGAATTTGAAGCTATAGGAAATATCTAGATTTTTTAATTTTGTTTCATTAAAGCTTTATCAACTTGTTTTGTAAATCATTACACCTTTAATGAATTATTCAACAAGTCAACAATTGCAACTCAAGTCATTTAATAAAAATATCAAAACTTAAGATATTTATATTTTTAATTAATTTAATTATTTAATAATTAAATAATTAAATAATTATTTAAATAAAAATATATTAAATATATGTATTATATTTACATTAAATATCAAATACATATATATTTATGATATTAGTCAAATATCTCAATTTGACAATTAATTAATATGTATTTGATAAAATCTATCATTAAATGCAAATACACAAAAATTAGGAAATGACTATTAGATCTCTTCACATGTATTTTGTTTTTAACCTTTAAACGACTTATAAATAATCAGTATTATTTTAAATGTTGCCCTAGTGCTCTACGAGTATATTTCATTAGTGAGACTCTTTAGATTAGGCATATCCATCACGAAATCCAATTTCGTGTCCATAATTTACCCACCCGTAAATTATGACGACCACGGATAAACTCACTAAATCATACAGGTCGAGGTCATGGAAAATGTATAATTTCTCCGTCACAGGTATCCGGATATATCCCAGAGATATAGATGTAAACGTCAAATCTCTATAGGGACTATCATGTCGATGTCTCTATTAGCAATCTCTAAAAGAACACTTAGAACAAACTTCTAAAGTGTTCCACGGGCCCATGGTTTTTATCTAATTGCTAATCATATATGGACTACTTATGCTCTGTACACAGAACTGACGGATCCTATCTCGACACACACAGGACACCTTGAGGATCTATCCACACCCAACGATCAGGTAGAGGTCTGATCTAAATAGATCGGTGACATGACTGCCATCTAAGTGTGGAAGATGTCTCATGTGCCTACAATGGTATCTCAATTCGAAGAATCACAAGTGCTACTCAACCCGAGAAGATTCTTATTGACGTTGGTGTACCATCCATTAAGAATCTTCGGTGAGTAGTTCAGTGTTTATCCGCTATAAACACCTACACGTCTATACGAGTCCCCAAGACTCATGGTTCATTGAGAAACCATTGGAATCATATATTCCAGTATACGACATGTACCGGTCTCAACAGGTTTACTTTACTGACCAAGTAGTGTAAACCTTGACCAAGAATTGTCTAAGAATGACAACGTCATGATACAACTCAATGTCAGTTGCGACGCTTGTGAAACAGTATCATGACTAATCATCTTAAGGTCTATTATGTCTTTACCATATAAGAAGATATATTATATTATAGAAACTGCTCATTTTATTCATAATAAAACGTTTACAATAGTATTTTCAAGGAAATACAGTGGGGAATTGGCGCTCTGAGCACCAACCCCAATAAAATCTCCCATTTGCTTTAGTGTCAATATCGATTGTATCTAATACCCATCGACTCCACATGTTTATCAAACAACTTCGGAGGTATGGCCTTCGTAAGCGGGTCTGTTACATTATCTTCACTCGGTACCTTGCACACAATAATATCCCCTCGCGACACAATCTCTCGAATGATGTGGTACTTCCGTTCCACATGCTTTAACTTCTGATGCGCCCTTGGTTCCTTTGCTTGCACAATGGCTCCAGTATTATCAATGTATAACAGAATCACATTCTCGATACTTGGGACAAATTCCAACTCTGTGATAAAGTTTCTAATCCATATAGCATCCTTTGCAGCTTCAGAAGCTGCAATGTATTCCGCCTCTGTGGTGAAATCTGTTGTTGACCACTGTTTGGAACTCTTCCAGCAAACTGCACCTCCGTTAAGGGTAAAGACGAATCCAGATGTAGACTTTCTATCATCGGGATCCGATTGGAATTCAGAATCTGTATACCCGTTAACTTGCAGTTCACTTCCTCCATAAATATCAACTTATCCTTAGTACCTTTAAGATACTTTAGGATATGTTTAATGGCCATCCAATGGTCATTTCCTGGATTGACTGATATCTACTAGTTACGCTAACAGCGAAAAAGATATCAGGCCTAGTACATAACATGGCATACATTATGCTACCCAAACACGAAGCATAAGGTTGGTTAGACATTCTAACCTTCTCATCTTCTGTTTGTTGACTCATCTTCTTCGAAAGATGAATCCCATGTCTGAACGGTATGTTTGCTGTCTTACAGTTACCAAAATTATATAGTTCCAAGATCTTATCTACGTATGTAGATTGTGATAACCCAATCAACTTCCTTTGTCTATCTCTATAGAGTTTTATCCCTAAAACATAGGAAGCTTCTCCCAGGTCATTCTTGGAGAAATTCTTACAGAGATATGCTTTGACGCCTTGTAACATCCCTATATCATTCCTAATAATTATGATGTCGTCAATATAGAGGACTAAAAATACTACCATGCTCCCACTGGCCTTCTGATACACACAGGATTCTTCCGAATTCTTGAGAAAACCAGACGATCTAATAATCTCGTCGAATCGAAGATTCCAACTTCGTGAAGCTTGTTTAAGTCCATAATTGGACTTCTTAAGCTTAGATACCATACCCGAGTTTTCGCTGGACGCAAAACCTTCCGGCTGTTTCATATTGATTTCTTCATCAAGAAATCCATTTAGAAAAGCCGTTTTGACATCCATTTTCCAAATCTCGTAGTCATGATACGCAGCTATAGAAAGTAAAATCCTAATAGACTTAAGCATTGCTACTGGCGAAAAAGTTTCATCGTAGTCGACGCCAGGTCGTTGCGTGTAACCTTTTGCTACCAGTCGGGCCTTGTAAGTTTCAACCTTGTCGTCAAGCCCGCGCTACCTCTTGTAAACCCATTTACAACCGATAGGAACAATTCTTTCGGGAAACAGAACCAAGTCCCAAACTTGATTCTCATGCATTAAGTCTAACTCTGATTTCATGGCACTTTGCTATTTCACGGAGTCGATGTCCAATATCGATTCTCTATAGGTAAAAGGATCAGTCTCTTCAACTAAGAGAACATCGAGACTTTTTTCTTGTATCAAATACAAGCGTTCAGGAGGTCTAGATACCCTTTGTGACCTATGAAGTGTGTGTGTTGAAGGTTCTTCATCTACTTGAATCTCAGTTTCCTCCGTTGGTTCATTGTTTTCAGGTTGGAATTCATCAAGTTCAACATGTCTATGATTACCACCTTTTGACAAAAATTCTACTTCTAGAAATCTGGTGAAGCGAGCTACGAATATATTTTGATGCTCGGTATCATAGAATAGATATCCCCTCGTGTTCGAAGGATATCCAACAAACCTAAACTTTTGCCCTCGAGGTGAAAGCTTATCATGCTGAGTCATCCGGACATAGGCAGGACAACCACAAACCCTAATATAACTAAGTGTATGCACTGTATTTTTGCATGAAGCCCAATGATGAGCCTCGTATGGAGGCACCATCCGATAAGTTATAGAAGTCGCGGGAAACAGACGTCGGAATGGAAAATTCAAGAAAATTTTAACACATCATCAAATTTAATTCATTTGTTTAGCCTCGGGTTCGCTCGGTTGATCTCTGTTTTAAATGTTAGCCTCGGCCCAAAACACCCGCAACCCACAAAAGCCCACATGACTATACACACCCATCCAAAACCCATGCAACCCACAAAGGGCCCCACGCCCAAGCCCACATCACAAAACCCAATCCCAATCCAAAATATTCAAATCACATTTAACAGATGCCAAAATCCCTCCAAATCCCCTTCCAAATTAAAAATATTTTGAATCTAATCCACACCAAAAATACACAATATTCTTTCCCTAAAAAAATTAATTAAATGCACCCATTTATTGCATGATTTTGTTTCCTTGTTTTGAAATCCCATGCATATGAGAAACCCTAGCACACAATTATAAAAGACACCAAAATCCAAACCCTATTCTCTTCATTGGCTCTCACTCACGGCAACCAAACAAATAAACCATATCAACACTCGTCTCTCTCTCCACGTTCAGCACGTCACTAGCCACAGTCATCCTCCAACCCTCACAAACACACAGCCTACAAAATACACAGCCTACAAGACAGACCCATTCGACAACCACCAAAACAGAAAAGCACACACAACTAATCATCTCTCTCCCACTCAGTGTGAAACACAAACCCTAAAAGACTCACGTAGCCTCCATCTCCCATTCAACAGCCCTCTTATCTATCAACAACAGAACTAAACCCTAACTCTCACCTATCTCAACTCTCGGCAACCACCATCACAAATAAACTCCCTCACGCACAAAACACAATCAGACCACACACTCATTTTGAAACCCTAATATCGGAACCCACTGAATGTTCAACCTCACTCACAAAGCCACACACTCGGCACATGTTGACATCTTACACACACTGCCTTGCCACTTTCAAAAACCAAACCCAACCGACACCATCACACAAACGAATCAACAGAACTCACGCCGACAGCAGCCATCCGTTCATCATAAACACATAACCAGCCGAACAACAAACAACCCTCACCTTAAACCGAAACCAACAAATGCACTACCCCCTTCAACCGAACAAATCCAACAAAACATAACCCAAAAACAGCGAGCAATACACCTCAAGAACAGTCCCCTATTTCACCAAAAATACCCCCTGAAAACAGTCCAAAAATAAACCCCAAAACCAGTCCTAAAACCACAAACAACAGCCTCTAAAACGGTGAAGGAAATCATATAAAATAGCGAAGGAAAACATAGAAAACAGTAGTAAAATAGCGAAATAGAAAAGGAAAATATTGAACCAGTGAACCAGAAAAGTTACGGGGCATTAACCCTTCCGTTGATGATGCAACGCACTTCCGAGAATCAACATAAAAGGTAAGACCTGATAGCACCCTTTTTATTTTTCATTTATCTTTTTTCGGTAGTCTATTATTATTTCCTTGCATGTGTCTTAAGGGTTCACGTCTATTATTATTATTGGGTCAATGATTGCGTGCTATCTCTTGTGGTATATCAGATGGAAACCCTGACGTAAATTCCGTAGCTGAATCTCAATGGACGGTAGTGCGGTCTGTACTTGGGATACAACTCCATGTACCACTTGAGAAACTTTTAAGCACATGTTTCATTTTGTTATTCAATTTTGTGTTTATTCATGGTTTGTGTTTACTGTTCCGTTATTTATTTTCTATGTATTATTTCTTTATTTATTTATGCATTACTATTTAGTGCGCATGGGCTTAATTACGCAGGATTAAAGGTCCTCTATTTGAGGGAAATGCCTAAAGGCTACCTTTACCACGATGTTTTGCTGCGCCGAACGAAGTATACTTAATTGAATGTGAAATACGTTCAATTGGGCATACGAGGTCCCGTATAGATGTCGGCATTGGTTGCATCTCTTTTATTATTCCGTTATTTACTTTTTGCGTGTTATTGCTTGATTTATTTATGCATTGCTATTTAGTGCGCATGGGCTTAATTATGTTGGATTAAAGGTCCTCTATTTTAGGGAAATTCCTAAAGGCTACCTTTACCACGATGTTTTACCGCGCCGGACGAAGTATAGTTGATTGAATGTGAAATACATTCAATCTGGCATACGAGGTCCCATATAGATGTCGGAATTGATCGCATCTCTTTTATTATTCCGTTATTTACTTTTTGCATGTTATTGCTTGATTTATTTATACATTGCTATTTAGTGCGCATGGGCAAATTACGTTGGATTAAAGGTCCTATATTTGAGAGAAATGCCTAAAGGCTACCTTTACCACGATGTTTTACTGCGCCGGATGAATTATACTTGATTGAATGTGAAATACGTTCAATTAGGAATACGAGGTCCCATATAGATGTCGGCATTGGTCGCATCTCTTTCATTATTCCGTTATTTACTTTCAGTGTGTTATTGCTTGATTTATTTAGACATTGCTATTTATTGCGCATGGGCTAATTACGTTGGATTGAAGGTCCTCCATTTGAGGGAAATGCCTAAGGGCTACCTTTACCACGATGTTTTGACGCGCCAGACGAAGTATACTTGATTGAATGTGAAATACGTTCAATCGGGCATACGAGGTCTCATATAGATGTCGGCCTTGGCCGCATCTCTTTTATTATTCCGTTATTTACTTTATGCGTGTTATTGCTTGATTTACTTATGCATTTCTATCTAGTGTGCATGGGCTAATCACGTTGGATTAAAGGTCCCCCATTTGAGGGAAATGCCTAAGGGCAGCCTTACCAAGATATTTTGCTAAGCCAGACGAGATACGCTTGGTTGGATGTGAAATATATCCAATTGGGTATACGAGGTCCCATAGATGTCGGCCAAATCTCTTAGTCGCATCTATTTTATCACTTCGTTATTCGTTTCTTATTGTTTCTTTATTTATTTATGCATTGTGTCAATGCTGGAGTGTTGCCTTTCGTGATATATCGGATGGAATCCCAGACATAAATTCTGTAGCTGAATCCAAATGGACGGTAGTGCGGTCTGTACTTGGGATACAACTCCACGTACCGCTTGAGAAACATGCATGCACGTGTTTATGTCATTTTAGATACCACTATGGTAATCTTCGTTCGAACGTGTTTCTGAACGCTACTCGAACATATGCATTCTCTTTTACCATGCATCATATCCCATACCGTTCGAACGCGTTTCCGAACGCTACACGAACACACATACAGTGAACAAAGTTCTTTTTATCATATTTTATGCATGTTTGCCTCTTTGGTCATTTCTTTTACATTACGCACTTAATCATTTCTCTTTACTATTAACGTTTTTACTGTTATTATTTATTTACATTTTCGCACTTCTTTGTTTAATATGTTTATGGAATTATTTATTTGCCTTCATTTTTATTTACGTTTATGGGTGTGCAAACTTTTGTGTTGATTAAATTATCTTGCATGTGTTGCATAAGACTTGGTTATATTATTGCATAAATCCTTTCATTACAATTGGCATAAGTAAGGGACCATTCTGAACCCAACGGTTTGAGGTCTTCCCTTGCGAGGGGTGAGTGCGGCCTTAAATCATTTCCCAGTTCGCACTGGCTGGCGACTCCATTTATTCTATGGTTTAGTCCCCGCGGGCTACTCCGTACTCCCAATGGGTCGCAAGCCCGGACAGCGTCGCCGTACCTCTGTACCATGTCTACAGTCTGGCGACTCCACTGGGGATAGAGAATCGGCCCCCAAATAATGTCTTGTAATGTTTGTGATTTTTGCTTTAGTTAACCTTGTCTCATATATTTTGCATACCCTTTCTTACCTTGATGGCATCATGCATCATGAAGTCGTTTTCGCTCGAAGCGGCGGATCGTTATATGGCTTCATCACTCGTTGGCACGTACCTTAGGGTATAAAAAAGGTACGCTCACTTGGTCGCTCGAACCCTTGAGTGGGGAGACCTAGTTGTGGGCAACCTTTCACCGGCGGGAGCCTTTATACATACCCCTATAAACCCACATATGAACCGTAGTTGTATGTCATATAGAAGCCACTCTTTATGCTTGTGTTTGGGACCATCATCATTTGGATCCAGTTGGACTTCTCGTCATAAGATACGAACTTGTTGGGCCATTTAAACTAGGACAAGTTTATGTCTTATGACGATTGGGCCAAAAGCTTCCAAAATGCCGATGGGCCACTTTGTGTTTGGGCCCCCTATCATTTGAAGTTGTTTAGCCACGTTATCGCAAAGTGTAAACCTACTAGGCCTTTTCAACTGGGACAAGTTTGCACCTCGCGATGATTTGATTGAATGTTAAAATGATAACGGGCCAACTTGTATGAAAACCTTGATGAACTTAGAAGATCCAAACATGATCCGAATATGCCAGAAGCATGAGTCTGATATCCGTACTGGCTTTCATCCAGGAAGGATATGCCTTGTTGCAGCATATTGTTGGGTTTTCTAGGTCAAACCAAGATCAAATAAGCATATGAAATGTGTGAATCAACAAAGTAAGATGGCGGAAAATACTCACTTTGATCGGTTAAGTGGATGTAGGAGATAACAAAATTTGCCTCCATTGAAGTTGCTCATGTTGGAAAATCTAATCCATGTCCCAAGATCAAAAGATTCAAGCAAAATATATAAAAGAATGAACAATATTGAAGTATGGCGGAATCATACTCACAAAGATCGGAATGCGGATGCGTTGATGAAACAAAACTTTCTCCTTTGTGCAGTGAAGGATTCGGCCAAGCAGAAAAGAGAAGCTCCAAGCAATGTTTGATCCTTCCAAGCTCTAAGATGAGTTTCCCATAACACCTTTGTATGATCCCTTGAAGGTGCTAGCCTTGAATGTGATTTAATGTTCCAAACAATCACAAAATCTTCAAGCTTTTGCAACAAAAACCTGAAAATGGAGAGCTGTGAAACTGTGACAGTTTCGGTAATTTGAGAGGGAGGAGAGATATGATTTTTTGTTACAAAAATCAATTTATATTTATGCCATAATATTTATTAAATAATAATAAACTTATGACACAAACCATGCAAAGGCTTAGAGTGTCAAACACTCAATTTCCATGCAAAACCCTTGAGTGCATTGTACACTATCTCCATGCAATACATCAATAATTAAATAATGCAAATAATGACATGTGTCATGTGGGCCCCACACGTTTCCAAATGAAAGTGGGCCCACGTGCACTCACGCGTTCGGGTCTGATATTTCCGAAATACCGAACTTACGTCGCGACGTTAATTAAATCGAATTTAAATAAATAATTGCGCCTAGCGAAATTATTATTTACGTCGCTAACGAATTAATTCTAAATTAACTCGTTTGCCCGAATTAAAATCTAATTTTAATTTCGCGTCGAAATCGAATTTCGATTATTATATCGAATATAATAATTTTACGATTAATTCCAAATTAACCGTTCTCTCTCTTTATATAGTACTTTATCCAAGATAAAGTCTCTCCGTAATTAATCCAAGATTAATCGAGTTTGAATCATACGTCATTGGTGAATCTTCGGGAAGCGACCCAAGAGATCCCTAGATATGTTGGCAGTAAATCCGGTTGTCGAACTATCCGAACACGTACGTACCAAGTACTACGTTTTTCCCGATTTACAAGACAAGGTTAGCCTCTAGCAAAACGCCATGTCTCCCAATTCTCTAGAAATATTCTTATTGGAATATAAGATCTATAACAGGCGTAGCATACCGTAGTATAGTGTATATGGAACCAGTATCGGATGATCACATGTAAGGCCTGGGGCTGGAGATGTGTCTGCCCCGTACGATACACATATCGGACATCAAGCAACCAGTCTCTTTGAATCGGATAATCCTGACCTAGTCATATTATCCCGATGGTTGCAACCATTATAGAGTACTAGTTCTGTATCCCTCGCGATCATCTTCTCCATATGTCTGAAGTGATACTTCCATCTTGACATCACATCCAATACACTACGATTCTCGATAAACCCAGAAGAGGTGTACACAGAACCCGTTAAAGCCCTGGACCACCAAAACTAAAGTTTACCGATTGTCGTAAGTACTAGCGATGCAAGTCTCAGGTTAAGATCATATGCACCTACCCTGAAGCGGACTCCCATAGACATGCAGACATACTACCAATGGGACTCCGCGGGGTCTATCCAGAGCGAAGCTGTTTTCCGTACCATCGGTAAAACACAACCTCCTACCGCACTTGCATAAGTATATACTTAAATATATGAGAACTATGCCGTTGTGCCCTCACAACATGCACGAGTGCAGTACTAGTCTATTCCGCATTATCGATGTCCGATCTCGATAATACTACGACTAGGGATATTTAATGATTAAACCTTTATGGATTGATACTGTCTCATATCATCACAATCCGGAACTAATCATAGGGACTTTTACCATTTATATATCAAAGTAAATAAATTACAAAACGGTAAAAGGCAATTTCATTACTACATAGTTAATTTTGTACAATAATACAATATCATTTACAAAATAGTGACGCTATGGGTCATTACTGTCTAACAATCTCCCACTTGGCCTATAGCCAGTCACTCAAGCATCTAATACCTGAACTATGTATATGTCGCTCAAACTTTTCCCGAGGAATAGCCTTCGTCAGCGGATCTGCAATATTATCCTCTGATACGATCTTTTCGATCTTCACATCGCCACGATGTATGATCTCTCGAATCAGATGGAATCGTCGAAGAACATGTTTGGATCGTTGATGAGACCTTGGTTCCTTAGCCTGTGCTATAGCCCCACTATTGTCACAATACAATGGAACGGGCTCAGCTGCTAACGGAACTACTCCTAATCCAATTAGAAATTTACGGATCTAAACTGCCTCTTTTGCTGCTTCAGCTGCTGCAATGTACTCTGCTTCAGTTGTTGAATCGGCAACAGTATCTTGCTTGGAAGATTTCCAGCTCACTGCTCCGTTATTCAAGCAAAATATGTACCCGGTTTGCGACTTAAAGTCGTCTCTGTCGGTTTGGAAACTTGCATCGGTATATCCAGATACCTCAAGTTCTCCATCTCCATAGATTAAGAAAACATCCTTAGTTCTTTTAAGATACCTAAGGATACTCTTAACCGCCATCCAGTGATCCTTTCCTGGATCGGCCTGATATCGACTGCACATGCTCAAAGCATAGGACACATCAGGTCGTGTACATATCATGGCATACATGATCGATCCGACTGCCGAGGCGAACGGAGTCCGACTCATGTTGTCTCTCTCATCTTGTGTTTTAGGACACATGTCCCTAGATAGAAAGACGCCATGTGATGTTGGCAACAGTCCCCTCTTGGACTGATCCATGTTGAATCTCTTCAACACTTTATCAATATGTACTCTGGGAGAGTCCAAGTAGCCTTCTAGATCTATCCCGGTAGATCTTTATTCCTAGAATAAAAGCTGCTTCTCCCAGATTTCATGGAGAATTTCAATGAAAGCCAAGCTTTCACCGACGTTAACATGGGAATGTCATTGCCTATAAGCAATACATCGTCGACATAAAGGACAATAAAAGTCAGTGCACTCCCACTAACCTTCTTATATACACAAGGATCATCTACGTTTTGAATGAAATCATATTCTTTTATGACCTCATCAAAACGTTGGTTCCATGACCTCGATGATGCTTCAGTCCATAAATGGACCGATTTAACTTGCAAACCTTGTTTGCAAGTCTTGGTGCGATAAAACCGTCAGGTTGTTGCATATAAACATCCTCCAACAGGTTTCGTTAAGGAAAGCGGTTTTAACGTCCATCTGCCATATTTCGTAATCGTAATATGCAGCTATTGCAAGCATTATCCGAATGGATTTAATCATGGCAACGGGTGAGAAAGTTTCGTCATAATCAACTCCAAGTTGTTGACGATACCCCTTCGCTACAAGCCTAGCTTTGTACGTTTGTATGTTGCCATCCATGTCTGTCTTCTTCTTGAAGACCCATTTGCATCCAATAGGCTTTACGCCTTCTGGTGCATCAACCAGTGTCCAAACTTGGTTGGTATACATGGAATCCATTTCGGCCTTCATGGCCTCTTGCCATAAAGTGGATTCGATACCTTGTATCGCTTCCTATACGTAGCCGGTTCAGTATCCTCAATAAGATTAATATCTACATGAGGCGAGATCAGGAATCCATACCTCTCAGGTATTACCCTGACTCTCTCCGACCTACGTAGTCCTTGTGTAATTGAAGATTGTGGTTCAGTCTCATCCTGGATGGACTGTTCATGTTCCGTTCTTGATTCATTGCCAGGAACAGTATCACTACGACTTTCGTCGAGTTCTACTTTCCTCCACTAAACACTGTATTATGAATTCCTTCTCAAGGAAAACCGCATGTAGAGCAACAAATACTTTGTTCTCTTGTGGGTAATAGAAGTAATATCCTTTGGTTTCCTTAGGATATCCAACAATAGGCATTTATCTGATTTGGGTTCAAGTTTGGTACTTTCCAAACGTTTGACGTATGCCCAGCACCCCAAATCTTTAGGAATGAGAAACCTGGTTTCTTTCCTGTCCATATCTCATACGGAGTCTGTTCAACAGACTTTGACGGAACCTTATTCAAAATAAGAATTGCACTTTCTAATGCATGTCCCCAGAAGGATATAGGTAGCTCAGTGCGACTCATCATCGACCTTACCATGTCAAGCAAGGTACGGTTTCTCCGTTCAGACACACCATTTAATTGTGGTGTTCCAGGAGGAGTCCATTGTGAAAGAATACCATATTCTTTCAAGTAATCTTGAAACTCATTACTTAAGTATTCGCCACCACGGTCCGACCGTAATGTTTAATACTCTTGCCTGTTTGTTTTTCAACTTCGTGTCGAAACTCTTTGAATTTCTCAAAAGTTTCGGACTTGTGCATCATTAGATACACATAACCATAACGTGATGCATCATCCGTAAAGGTTACGAAGTATCGATATCCACCTCTAGCCTGGCTAGACATGGGCCCACAAACGTCACTATGAACGAGGGCTAACAGTTCAGTGGCGCGTTCACCTTTTCCACTAAAAGGTGATTTAGGCATTTTGCCATAAACACAGGATTCGCAGACGTCATATGAATTTGGATCAAATCCGTCCAAGTACCCACTCTTCGAAAGTGTGGATATGCGAGTCTTGTTGATGTGTCCCAGACGACAATGCCACAAATAAGTTCTTCCTTTGGATTACTCATTTTGAGCCTTTTGTTTGTTATTTTACATTTTGGAGATTCATTTATATTCAAAATATAAAGACCATTATTTGCATCAGCACTGCAAATTTCTGCATCATTTTTATATAAATAACATCTGGTGTTTTTAAATACAAAAGTGTACCCATACTGGGTTAACAAAGATACAGATATTATATTCTTAGTTAAACTAGGAACATAATAACAGTTCAAAAGTTTAAGTACATGCCCCGAGGGCAGTTCCAAAACAAAAGTGCCTACGGCCAAAACAGCAACAGAAGTTCCATTTCCAACTCGTAGATCAACCTCCCCCGAAGCCAGTCTCCTGCTATCATGCAGATCCTGCACATCAGTACAAATATGAGAACCACAGCCAGAATCAAAAATCCAATTTTTATTAAGACTAGAAGTAGTCATATTTATCTCAATAACAAACATACCTGAGGCCGGTGCCTTGCCCGCCTGTATGTCCTCCTTATGTCCCTTGTTCATGCGGCAGTCACGCTTCCAGTGACCTTTCTTGCCGCATTTCAGGCAAACATCTTGAGACTTGTCCCTTGGCTTCCCAGAAGCCTTTGTCGACTTGGCCTTGCCTTTGTTCTTATGCTTTTTCTTCTTAACACCCCCAGTTGCCTTGAGCCCAGCTTTCGGCGTTTGAGATGTTGTTGCAAAGTGCGCCTCGCGCTTGTTGCCTTTCAGAAGTTCTTTCTCTGACTCCTGAGATCGACAATAACTCTCCAAGAGTGTCATCCGAATTCATCAGTTGTAATTGATAACAATCTGTTTCCAAGTATCGGGTAGTGACTGTAGAAGTACATCTATAGCCAGCTCAGCCTCCAAGACTATACCCATATTAGCCAGTTCATCAATATCGGCTATCATTTGAGTCCCATGGACCTCAACAGAACTACCATCAGTCATACGGGAGCGAAAGATTTTCTTCACCAACTCATACCTCGCCATCCGCTTATTAGTGCGGTGAAGATCTTGCAATCTTGCCATCATATGATAAGGATCCAAGTCCCTATTTGGCGACGAAAGTGTTGAGTCATTGAAGCAAGCATGATCGACTGAGCCGTGTCACAATCATCACTGTGAGTTTTCCATAACTCCAGCTCAAGTGGCTCAGTGGGCTTAGGCCCGAGAGGTCTTTGTATCGTATACAGTATCCTCTCCGCCCCAAGGACTATCCTTAGGTTCATTTCCCAATCAGCAAAGTTTATCCCCTTAAAGACATGTCACCCATGATGATGTCTCAGACATTTACCTTGCTTGCCATCTTAACTACGATAGTCCAACTATCTAGTTAACGATAAAATGGGTACAGTCAAACTGTTAGAAGAAAAATAACATTTTATTAGTCCAACTAATGTTAAAATATTGACGAAATAAATTTTGTAAGCGTGTAAAGCTAAGTATCTGAATGAAATTGCAAACTCAATACTAGCCTCCCACTATTTTCTACAAGTCTCTAACCCTCTGTTGAGTACTCGGGAAATCCAATTTCCTAGTGGGCTAGGATCCCGTTAAATAACACACAACCTTGACTTTGGCCAACAAGTTGTATGATATTTAACTAGGTAGATCTCGAAGATCAATTGGATCCCATCCAATTCCTAGATCCGGTAGGTGGACATCCAAGTCCGAAACATATATATCTAATACATATGTCAATGTATCCAATACATTTTCCTTACCATTTCCTCTGAATCAACTAAGCCTTGGCTTTGGCACAACAAACCTAATGATTCCAGTTAAGCGGGACCCATTGACGAGGAAAGTTTCGTAATCAATGTCGATGGACAAGAAGTGATCTTGACTTTGGCCAACAAATCACAACTTGGACAGGACACCGATGTGGAACAAAACTCTCATGATTCAAACACATCCTCAATTGACAAAGGTCTTGACTTTGGCCAACAAACCAATGCCAATTTCGGATCTTGAGAAAGAATCATTCAACGGAAGGAAAATCGCTTAATATTGTTTGAGGGATTTTTCGCGTAATTGGCAACCAATTAATTTATCTTTGTTAGGTCTCATCATCATACACCCTTAAGCATGCTTCTAAAACATCATAAAGTGCGTAAAGTAAAGTAATAGTGATATGCGGATGGATATATAAACAACTTGTTCCTAGAAAAAATCACTCCATTTCCTCTCCCCGCTAGCACTATTCTATTTCACCCAATTACATAATACAATAAGAGAAACCTCATTTACATTGAGGGGAATTAGGTGAGAAGAGAATACAAAGAGATAAAGAGATAAGGCTGGACACGCAGGTCCAATTTATAAATTCCAAATTTACAATCATTTCTAAAATTACCCTTCCCTTCTAATATCCATCCGATATACACTATTCATTCAACACATCCATATTCTTTCATTCAAGGCATGTTATACAACCAATCAAATCCAATTAATTAGTCTTTGAATTAGGTGACAATACAATGTTCAAACAATTGTTTGCATTTGCGCGAGTCCAACTCGTTTTGAGAATAAATACTTATGGTATGAATTCACGAATTATATCAAACTACTCGTTAAATCCAATTTAAGTCGTATTCAATACTAATCCTTTTATTTAATTCTAAATTAAATATTTACACTTTTATTGTGCTTTTATAACTTAGATTCCAAATCTAGTACTATTGGGTCTCAAAGCCCAACTAACATCTAATGTCCGTTTAATTAAAGTCCGATGGGCTTTCTATTGATTTCATTAGGCTTGGGCCTTGGTCAATGTGGGTCAAACCCAATTTCCAAACCCAATAAGGAATCACCCTCATTTGCCTTAAAATCAATATCAAGCCCATAAGGCCCAATTAAACATAAAAGCCCATTATTACATTTGGACTTAAATGGTATGATTTAGGCCCATTTTGGATCCAATCCAAATGGTCCAAATCTACTTGGCCCAACCAAGCCCATTTATGTCCAAATATAATAGTTTTAGGCCCAATTCCAATTTAAGCTCAATTAACCAAATTTTAAAATTCCAAATTTTATAACTTAATTAATTAAAGTGTATTATCATGATTAATCCTTTAAATCATATTCCCAAATATCAAATTAATCCATTAATCATATTTTTATCTTAAATATATGTCCAACATTATTTAATCAAAAAAATCAAGTCCCTAATACTCCATCAAGCATTCGGCCAAGGTGATTAAAATGGTTCCGATTTCGTTTTCAATTCAATCGAGTTACAAATCATCATTCCATAATATTTCAAGTCATCTAATGTCTTTAAAATAAAAAATCATCTAGTCCACATGCTTGCATGTATTCGGCCAAGCCTCATTTGGGTTGGAAAAATTAATCCAATTTATTTTCCATGAAATTGATGATGTATAATCTATATAACATACATCTAAGCATATTTAATCAAGCAAACTCATCAAATCATGCTTCAAACAATTTTCCCCAAATAACATCCTAATATATTTGCATGCTTTAAGCTCAATGATACCATTGTTGGAAAATCTAATCCATGTCCCAAGATCAAAAGATTCAAGCAAAATATATAAAAGAATGAACAATATTGAAGTATGGCGGAATCATACTCACAAAGATCGGAATGCGGATGCGTTGATGAAACGAAACTTTCTCCTTTGTGCAGTGAAGGATTCGGCCAAGCAGAAAAGAGAAGCTCCAAGCAATGTTTGATCCTTCCAAGCTCTAAGATGAGTTTCCCATAACACCTTTGTATGATCCTTGAAGGTGCTAGCCTTGATGTGATTTAATGTTCCAAACAATCACAAAATCTTCAAGCTTTTGCAACAAAAACCTGAAAATGGAGAGCTGTGAAACTGTGACAGTTTCGGTAATTTGAGAGGGAGGAGAGATATGATTTTTTGTTACAAAAATCAATTTATATTTATGCCATAATATTTATTAAATAATAATAAACTTATGACACAAACCATGCAAAGGCTTAGAGTGTCAAACACTCAATTTCCATGCAAAACCCTTGAGTGCATTGTACACTATCTCCATGCAATACATCAATAATTAAATAATGCAAATAATGACATGTGTCATGTGGGCCCCACACGTTTCCAAATGAAAGTGGGCCCACGTGCACTCATGCGTTCGGGTCCGATATTTCCGAAATACCGAACTTACGTCGCGACGTTAATAAATCGAATTTAAATAAATAATTGCGCCTAGCGAAATTATTATTTACGTCGCTAACGAATTAATTCTAAATTAACTCGTTTGCCCGAATTAAAATCTAATTTTAATTTCGCGTCGAAATCGAATTTCGATTATTATATCGAATATAATAATTTTACGATTAATTCCAAATTAACCGTTCTCTCTCTTTATATAGTACTTTATCCAAGATAAAGTCTCTCCGTAATTAATCCAAGATTAATCGAGTTTGAATCATACGTCATTGGTGAATCTTCGGGAAGCGACCCAAGAGATCCCTAGATATGTTGGCAGTAAATCCGGTTGTCGAACTATCCGAACACGTACGTACCAAGTACTACGTTTTTCCCGATTTACAAGACAAGGTTAGCCTCTAGCAAAACGCCATGTCTTCCCAATTCTCTAGAAATATTCTTATTGGAATATAAGATCTATAACAGGCGTAGCATACCGTAGTATAGTGTATATGGAACCAGTATCGGATGATCACATGTAAGGCCTGGGGCTGGAGATGTGTCTGCCCCGTACGATACACATATCGGACATCAAGCAACCAGTCTCTTTGAATCGGATAATCCTGACCTAGTCATATTATCCCGATGGTTGCAACCATTATAGAGTACTAGTTCTGTATCCCTCGCGATCATCTTCTCCATATGTCTGAAGTGATACTTCCATCTTGACATCACATCAATACACTACGATTCTCGATAAACCCAGAAGAGGTGTACACAGAAACCGTTAAAGCCCTGGACCACCAAAACTAAAGTTTACCGATTGTCGTAAGTACTAGCGATGCAAGTCTCAGGTTAAGATCATATGCACCTACCCTGAAGCGGACTCCCATAGACACGCAGACATACTACCAATGGGACTCCGCGGGGTCTATCCAGAGCGAAGCTGTTTTCCGTACCATCGGTAAAACACAACCTCCTACCGCACTTGCATAAGTATCCTATACTTAAATATATGAGAACTATGCCGTTGTGCCCTCACAACATGCACGAGTGCAGTACTAGTCTATTCCGCATTATCGATGTCCGATCTCGATAATACTACGACTAGGGATATTTAATGATTAAACCTTTATGGATTGATACTGTCTCATATCATCACAATCCGGAACTAATCATAGGGACTTTTACCATTTATATATCAAAGTAAATAAATTACAAAACGGTAAAAGGCAATTTCATTACTACATAGTTAATTTTGTACAATAATACAATATCATTTACAAAATAGTGACGCTATGGGTCATTACTGTCTAACAGCTCCAAGCTTCTCATTTGATGTATATTGAGCTTCCAAGCTTGTCCTTGAATTCCAAACTCATGCATAGGTTTCCCTAACACCTTTGAATGACTCATTGTGTGTGCTAGCACTTAGAAAAATTGCCACAATTTTTCTTCTTCTTCTTCTTGAATTCGGCCAAGCCAAATTTTAGAGAGAAAAATGGAGCAATGACGTGAGGGAGAGAGAGTGTGATGAAGTTGTTGTGTTTCAATTTTCAAAAGAAAATCTAGGATATACCAAATATCCAACATTTGGTATATGTCAATCAAGTCATCACCTTGCGTAATTTACAAGTCTTCACTAACTTCCATCACAATAAAGTGAACAAAGTGACAAGTGATGTGACTTGTGATGTGACATGTGAGCCCCACTTGATTCAAAATCTGAGTGAGCCCGCAACACATCCCGGGCTCGGGTTCGCTAATTCCGAATTAACGAATTTTCCGTTGCGACGTAATTAAATCAAATTTAATTAAATAATTATGCCTAGCAAAATTACTATTCACGTCGCTAGCGAATTAATTCTAAATAAACTCGTTCGCCCGAATTAAAATATAATTTTAATTCCGCTATGAAATCTAATTTCATTTAATATATCGAATATATTATTTAAATCGATTAATTCCAAATTAATCGTTCTCTCTCTATTAATTGAATTTTATTCCAGATAAAATTCTCTGTAATTAATCCTAGATTAATTTTCTCTCTCTTCCAATTAATCCCAGATTAATTATGTTAGAGTCATACGTCATCGGTGAATCTTCGGGAAGCGACCCATGAGATCCCTGGATATGTTGGCAGTAAATCTGGTCATCAGAGTATCCGAATACGTGCGTACCCAGTACCACGTTCTTACTGATTTACAAGACATAGTTGGCTTCTAGCAAAGCACCGTGCCTACCCAATTCTCCAGAAATATTCTTTTAAGGAATATGTAATCTGTGTCAGGTGTAGTATATGTAGTATTGCGTATTGCGATCCAGTATCGGATGTCACATGCTAGGCCTGGGGCTGGAATTGTGTCTGCCCCGTACGAAGCATATATCGGATCTCTGGTAACTAGTCTCTATAATCGGATTATCATGACCTAGTCATATTATCCCGATGACTGTAGTACTAAAGAGTACTAGTTCCGTATACTGCGTGATCATCATCTCCATATGACTGGAGTGATACTTCCATCTTGACATCACACCCAATACACTACGACTTAATATACCCAGAAGAGGCGTACACAGAACTTGTTAAAGCCCCGGATGACCAAAACCAAAGTATACTGATTGTCACAAGTATTAGCGATGCAAGTCTCAGGTTAAGACCAAATACACCTACCCTGATTCGGACTCCCATAGACACATAGCCATACTACCTATGGGATTCCGATGGGTCTATCCAGAGCGAAGCTGTTCCCGTACCATCGGTAAACACAACCTCATATCACACTTGCATAAGTATCCAATACTTAAATATATGAGAACTATGTCGTTATGCTTCCACAACGCGCACAAGTGCAATACTAGTCTATTCCGCATTATCTATGTCCAGTCTCGATAATACTACGACTAGGGATATTTAATGATTAAACCTTGGTGGATTGATACTGTCTCATATCATCACAATCTGGAACTAATCATAAGGACTTTTATCATTTATATATCCCGGTAATCCAATTACAAATGATAAAAGAGCAATTTCCTTTGTTACATAGTTTATTTGTACAACAACACCATATTCTGTACAAATAGTGATGCTATGGGTCATAATTGTCCAACAATCTCCCACTTGGACTATAGCCAATCTCTCAAGTGTCCTACACCTGAACTATGTACGGGTCACTCAAACTTATGCTGAGAAACTTCTTTCGTCAGCGGATTTGAAATGTTATCATCTGATGTATTTTATTCGATCATCACATCGCCACGATGTATGATCTGACGAATCAGATGAAATAGTCGAAGTACATACTTGGATCATTGATGAGACCATTAATTATTTAGCCTGTGCTATAACCTAGCTCAGCTGCTAACAGAACTACTCCTAATCTAATTAGGAATTTTACAGATCCAAAATTGCTTCATTTGCTGCCTCAGCTGCAGCAATATTCCGCTTTTGTTGTTTATTCGGTAACAGTATCTTGCTAGGAAGATTTCCAACTCACTGTTCCGTTATTCAAACTATATAGTACCTTTATTACAACTTATAGTCATTTTTATCTGTTAGGAAACTTGTAACAGTGAACCTAGTCACTTCAAGTTCTCCATCTCCATATCTTAAGAAAGCATCCTTAGTTCATCTAACATACTTAAGGATGTTCTTAACTTTAATCCAGTGACTATCACTTGGATTGGCTTGATTGTGACTCTATATGCTCAAAGCATATGAGACACCAGGTCGCGTACATATATTTCAATGTATGAGTTCTTGGAGAGTGCCAAAAACTTTTAGATCTATCCCAGTAGATCCTTATTCCTAGAATAAAGGTTGTCTCTCTCAAGTATTCTATAGAGAATTTTCATGAAAGCCAAGCTTTCACCGATTGTATTATAGGAATGTCATTTCCAAGAAATGATATATCATCATTATATATAGGACAATCATTGTCAGTGCGCTCCCACTATCATTTTTATATACACAAGAATTATATTCATTTTGAATTAAATCATATACCATTATAATCTTATCAAAACGTTAGTTCCAAGAACGTAATGCTTGCTTCAATCCATAAATGGATCGATTTAACTTACAAACCTTGTTTGCTTGTTTTGGTACGACAAAATTGTTAGGATGTTTATAAAAATCCTCCAAAAGGTTTGCGTTGAAGGAAAGCGGTTTTGATGTTCAGCTGTCATATTTCATAAATGAAACATACATCATTAGCAAGGATTATCCAAATGGATTTAATCATGGCAACGAGTAAAAGATTTCATCGTAATCGACACAATGTTGATAACGATACCTTTTTTGCTACAAGCCTAGCTTTGTACGTTTGTTTGTTGCCATTCATGTTTGTCTTCCTTGAAGACTCATATAGTACCAATAGGCACAATGCCTTCCGGTAAAACAACCAGTGTCCAAACTTCGTTGGTATATATGGAATCCATTTCGGACTTCATGGCACTTTCCCATAATAGGGAGTCGATACCTTGTATCACTTCCTCATACGTAGCCGGTTTGTGTTCCTCAATAAGATTGACATCTTTACGAGGTGAGATCAGAAACCCATACCTCCCAGGTTATTTTCTGACTCTCTCTGAATTACGCGGTTCTTGTGTATTCGAAGATTGTGGTACAGTTACATCCCTGAAGAACTGTTTGTGTTCCGTTAAAGAATCGGTGCCTAGAACAGTATTACTCTGATTTTCATCGAGTTTTAATTTCCTCCCACTTACCACTGCATATAGGTATTCCTCTTGGGAAAATCGCATGGAGAGCAACAATTACATTGTTCTATTGTGAGTTGTATAAGTACTATACTTTGGTTTCCCTAGGATAACCTACAAATAGGCACTTATCCGATTTGGGTTCTAGTTTGGTATTGATGAGTGGTAAATCTATCACTATTTCCCACTCATTTAACCTAATATTTTGTATAATTTCTTGAGTTTTGTGAACGTTTTGATGTGTTTTGTGTTATTTTGCAGATAAATAAAGTTGGGAAAGCATTGGAAGCAATTTGGGGTCAAAATAGAGAAAAAAAATGAAAAAAGGGCATTTTGGTAATTTGTCCGCGTCGCGACGCCAAGACTCTGCGCGTCGCGATGCCTAAAGTGCGCCGGCCATGCTAACGTGCGTCGGGTCAACGAATCAGAATTTGAGAAGTTTGGCTTTGCTAATGTGCGTCGTGGCACGTGTCATCATCACAGAAGATCTGCTAAAATGCGCCGTGTGCCACGTGTAGAAATCTCATTGGACCTAAACAAGCGCGTGCCACGTGTCGAGTTTTCATTGGACCGAATCACCGGCGAATCACATGCTGCTACGTGTTAATCTCTCATTGGACCAATCCTAAACGCGTGCCACGTGTCAGATGTTCATTAGACCGAAAGCTCAGCCAATCACCGTCTGCCATGTGTCGTCTTCTCATTGCATCACCTTTACCGCGTGACACGTGTCATCACCAGATTCTACCGACAATGCGCATGGTCAAAAGCCGCGTTGACTGAAAACGCGTGCTGGCGTCGCGACGCTGAAGCCCTTGGCGTCGCGACGCTGGACTCAAAAATTGTCTATAAATTGAGCTCGAGATTTCAGTTTTAGTTGTACCATTCTCTCTCATTTCTTTGATGTAAATAGGGAGTTTCTCTCTCTAATTTCTTTTAATTTAAGTTTTGTAATTAATTTTTAATTACATTCTGTAATAGTAATTACTTTTTGTAATAGTAATAGTAATTTATCTTGTTTTTACTGTTTCAGTTTTACTATTCAACCATGATGAGGTAACTTCTCCTTGCTAAGGTGAAAGGTAATTCTTTTACTGTTACCATTTAGATTAATCTCCCTTAAATATAATATATTTATTATTTAAAATTTGACTTAATAAGGATACCGCCATATTGGTAAGTTGGCTATTAAATTTAAATTGGTTTAAACCTGACTAATCATGGATACCGCCTATATTGCTGGTTGATAATTAAATTTTCTTACCGCCTATATGGCAGGTTCATGGACAAATCATACCGCCTTTATGGCTGGTCGGACTTAATTTGAATTAATCAGGTTACCGCCTTTATGGCTGGTTGGTAATATTATCACAAGTTTATATATTATTTTATGGGAGATATTTAAAATAGTAAATAGTAAAAGTAATTCATTTTACCTTAGCATTTTATTTTATTGTTATTTACTTTTCAGTATTTACTTTACCGCATTTACTATTTCGCATTTTTACTTTATGGCTTTTACTTTTAAGTTCTTACTAGCCCTAGCCATGTGTCATAACTAAGTTAGTTATCTAGGGTTGTGATGAATTTCAATATCACTGGTTTATAAGGGTTAGATTATAGTTTGGGTAATATAAAGCTTTATTTATTGAGTCTTAATCTTAATGTTTTTTATTAACTGGCCATTAATAAAATTGATTTGGTAAACTTAAAATGAACTAGACATAGGGATTTTAAGTTTAAGACCTTAGACTCAATAGCCCACGATCTTCCTTGAGGATAGATAACCCTTTAATAGATTTCCTTACAGGATAGACATATACCTGTCGGGCGGGGGTAGCCATAATTGGAACTTAAACTTAATGAATCTAGATAATTTGGTTGACATAGACATATGGTTCAATTGGGTTAAACTGGGTATTTGTGTCTGACCATCGACAGAGGCATTCACATAATTTAGTGTTCCAGGTTAATAAATCAATATATTACCCAGCTATAGGATAACCACTTCATCTTTAAATAATATTGAAAAGATTCACAACCATAGATAGTTTTTAATATTGAATTTTCTTAAAACTTACTTTCGAACAATTTTATTTACTTGTCTTTAAATTTAGAATCGTCACCATTTCAAATCAATCAAACAACCTGTTAGATACTAGTAATCATTTGACCTCATAAAATTAATAGCTTAGGTATTAAGTCCTCGTGGGATCGATATTTTTATACTACTTGAACGATACGTATGCTTGCGTTATACGTGTGTGTTTACGCCGGTCAGGTATCATCCAAACATATGCCCAGCAATCCCAAATCTTCAGGAATGAGAAAACCTGGTTTCTTTCCTGTTCATATCTAATATGATGTCTGTCTAATAGATTTTTCATGGAACCTTATTCAAAATAAGTATTGCACTGTTTAATGCGTATCCCTAGAAGGAAATTAGTAGCTTAGAGCAACTCATCATTAACCTAACTATGTCCAACAAGTTCGGTTTCTATGTTCGGACACACCGTCAAATTGAGGTGTTTCGTGAGGAGTCTACTATGAAAGAATACCATACTCTTTCAAATAGTGGAGAAACTTATTGCTTAATTATTTTCATCACGGTCCAATCGTGATGTTTTAATACTCTTGGCGGTCTGTTTTTATACTTCTTGTCGAAACTCTTTGAATTTATCAAAAGTTTCCAATTTATGTTTCACAAGAAACACATATCCATAACGCGATGCCACATCCGTAAAGGTTACGAAGTATTCATATCCACCTCTAGCCTAGCTAGATATGGGCCCACTTACGTCACTATGAACGAGGGATAACAGATCGGTGGCACTTGTAAGTAAAAGGTATTTTAGGCACCTTGCCTAATAAACTAGATTTTTAGACATCATTTGAATTAGAATCAAATCCGTCCTAGTACCCACTCTTAGAAAGTGTGGATATACGAGTCTTGTTTAATGTGTCCCAGACAACAATTCCACTTTTAAGTCTCAACTGATTAATTCAGTTTGAGCTATTTGTTTGTCATATTATATGTTTGAGATTTGTTTATATTCAAAATATCAATATTGTTATTCACATCTAATGTGTTTATCTCAATATCATCTTTATAAACAAAACACTTAGTGTTCTAGAATATAAAGGTATACCCGCAACGAGTTAAACTTAGATACAGAGATAATGTTTCTAGTCAAACTAGGTACATTATAACATTTTCCTAATTTCAGTACATACCCTAAGGGTAGTTCCTAAACTTAGGTTTCTACGGTTAAAACAGTGAATCTCGTCCCGTTTCCGACACGCAGGTAGATCTCAACTGAAGTCAATCTCCTGCTAAACAGCAGATTATGCACATTAGTACATATTTATGTACCACATCTAGTATCAAAAATCCAATTTTGAAACTAATAGTGAACATGTTTATGACAAACATAATTGAAGCTGGAGCCTTGCCCCGCCTTCACTTCCTTAATGTATGCCTTGTCCATTCGGCAGTCACGCTTCCAGTGACTCCGTTTGCCACAGTTTAGGCATACATCTTGGGATATGTCCTTTGTCTTCCTAGAAGACTATGACGATTTTGCCTTTGCCCATTTTAGAAGCTCTGGCTCCGCCTCCTAAAGCATAGCCATCAACTCTCCAAGAGTTTTATCTTGGTTCATAATGAACCAGCCCCAGCTTTCGGGTAGAGACTATAAGATCAAATCTTTGGTAGTCTCGGCCACGTAGGTAATGCCCAGCTACCTAGCTGATCGATGTCAGCAATCATATGCGACACCTAGTGCTTGACAGATGTACCATCTGACATATGCGAGCAAAAGAACATCTTTTGCAATTCGTACTTCTAAGATTTAAGATTAGATCTATGAAGATCTTTAATTTCAACATCATGGTATAAGGATCTAATCCTTAATTCTGATGACGGAATTAAAGAGTCATTGCGGTAATCATAACGGAAGTTATCATCACTATGAGTCTTCCAAAGCTCATGCTCCACTATTTACTCAACTCCGGGCTCAGGCCCGAGATGTCACTCTATCAAATAGAATAAATTCTCAGTTCCCAGGACTATCCTGAGGTTTTATTCCCAATCTGAAAATTAAAGCCATTTAAAGATATTTCCACCCAGGATTATGTTCTAAACGCTAATCTTTCAGTTATCTTGATTCCAATAGTCCAACTATCCAATAAACGATTTCGGGTACAATTGATTATAATGATTACTATAATTTAACTATATAATCAACTATAATTTGATTGGTTAAAATTCAAATATATTGATTACTATAATCCAATTATATAATCAACTATAAATGAAGTAGTTTGAATACAGTCCAATTGTTTAATTTAAAACAACAATAAAATATTAGTCCAACTAATATATTTATATTTAAATAATGATGAAAAATGAAATGAGCGCGTATTGGCAAGTATCTAAACGAAATTGCAAATTAATACTTGCCTCCCACTATTTTTCAGCGAGCCTCTAACCCTCTGTGGAGTACTCGGGAAACCTAGTTTCCTAGTGGGCTAGGATCCCGTTAAATAACACACAACCTTGACTTTGGCCAACAAGCTGTATGATATTTAACTAGGTAGATCTCTAAGATCAATTGGATTTCATCAAATTCCTAGATCCAGTAGGTGGACATCCAAGTCTGAAACATATATCCAATATATGCCAATATATCCAATATATTCCCTAACATTTTTCCTCTAAATCAACTAAGCCTTGGCTTTGGCTCAACAAGGTTAATTATTCTAGTTAAGTGTGACCCATTGACTTTGGAAAGCTTCGTAATCGATGTCAATGGACAAGAAGTGATCTTGACTTCGGCAAAAAATCACAACTTGGACAAGACATGCAATATGGAACAAAGCTTTCATGATTCAAACACATCCGCGATGGACAAAGGTCTTGACTTTGGCCAACAAAGCAGTGCCAATCTTAGATCTTGAGAGAGAATCACTCAATGGAAGAAAAACACTTAATATTTGTTGAGGGTTTTTCGCGTAATTGGCAACCAATTAATTATCTTTGATTAGGTCTCATCATACACCCTTAAACATGCATTCTAAAAGCATAATAAGGCGCGGTAAATAAATTAATAATGATATGCGGATGGATATATAATACAATTTGTTCCTAGAATAAATCTCTCCATTTCCTCTCTCCCGCTAGCACTATTCTTACTTCTACCCAATTACATAATACTTCTAAAGAAACCTCATTTACATTTAGGGGAATAGGTGAGAAGAGAATTACAAAGAATCGAGAGATAAAGGCTGGACATGCAGGTCCAATTTAATAAATTCTAAATTTATTACAACAATTTCCAAAATTGCCCTCACCCATCTAATATCCATTTGATATACATTATTCATACATCACATCCATGTATTCACACAAATCATGTTATCAATCAATCTAATCCAATTAATTAATCTTTAATTAATGACAATCCAATGTTCAAACAACGATTTGATTTGCTCGAGTCCAACTCGTTTAAGAATAAGTACTCAAAGTATGAATTCTTGAATTATATCGAACTACAATATTAAATCCAATTTAATTCGTATTCAATACTAATTCTTTATTTAATTCCAAATTAAATAATTACATTTTTAATGTGTCTTTGCGACTTAGATTCTAAATCTAATCTTAATGGGTCTCAAAGCCTAATTAACATCCAATGTCAATTTATTTGAAGTCCATTGGGCTTTTAATTAATTCATAAGGCATGGACTTTGGCAACCAAAGCCCAAAAATGAATCACCATTTGCCATAAAATTAATTTTGGCCCATTAGGCCCAATTAATTATTTAAAGGCCCATTTATTATATTTGGACTTTATGGAAATGGTTTAAGGCCCAATTGGATCCAACCAATTATCCTAAACCATACTTGGCCCAACCAAGCCCATTAAGCCCAAATACAACATTTTTAGCCCAATTCCAAATTAAGCCTAATTAATTTAATCACAATATTCCAAATATCACAATTATTTAATTAAAGTGTATTAGCCATAATTAATTAGTTAAATTAATATTTCCAAAACACCAATTACACTAATTAATCATGCTTTAATTAATCAACTTATGTCCAACACAAATTGAAGTAAAATCAATCCCAACATGCTTATATGGTCATGGCAATTATGGATTTTTAAAACCGATTTTGATTTCAATCCAATTAAATCACAAATCAATATATCTCATATTTAAACACATCCAATGATTTAAAAAACAAAATAACCATGACCTTAGGGCACCTATTGAATTCGGCCAAGCCTCATGAATTGGGGAAAATTAATCCAATTAATTTTTCATCAAATTGATCATGTATAACTCTAAGTTAACATTATCTAGGCATACTCAAACAAACAATTTGATCAAATCATGCTCAAATCAAAAATACCCAAATTCAAGATTAAGAACCATAATTTCATTTCATGCTTAATTTAGGCTCTGATACCATTGTTGGGTTTTCTAGGTCAAACCAAGATCAATTAAGCATATGAAATGTGTGAATCAACAAAGTAAGATGGCGGAAAATACTCACTTTGATCGGCTAAGTGGATGTAGGAGATAACAAAATTTGCCTCCATTGAAGTTGCTCCAAGCTTCTCCTTTGATGTATGTTGAGCTTCCAAGCTTGTCCTTGAATTCCAAACTCATGGATAGGTTTCCCTAACACCTTTGAATGACTCCTTGTGTGTGCTAGCACTTAGAAAAATTGCCAAAATATTTCTTCTTCTTCTTCTTGAATTCGACCAAGCCAAATTTTAGAGAGAAAAATGGAGCAATGCCGTGAGGGAGAGAGAGTGATGAAGTTGTTGTGTTTCAATTTTCAAAAGAAAATCTAGGATATACCAAATATCCAACATTTGGTATATGTCAATCAAGTCATCACCTTGAGTAATTTACAAGTCTTCACTAACTTCCATCACAATAAAGTGAACAAAGTGACAAGTGATGTGACTTGTGATGTGACATGTGGGCCCCACTTGATTCAAAATCTGAGTGGGCCCGCAACACATCCCGGGCTCGGGTTCGCTAATTCCGAATTAACGAATTTTCCGTTGCGACGTAATTAAATCAAATTTAATTGAATAATTATGTCTAGCAAAATTACTATTCACGTCGCTAGCGAATTAATTCTAAATTAACTCGTTCGCCCGAATTAAAATCTAATTTTAATTCCGTTATGAAATCTAATTTCTTTTAATATATCGAATATATTATTTCAATCGATTAATTCCTAATTAATCGTTCTCTCTCTATTAATTGAATTTTATCCAGATAAAATTCTCTGTAATTAATCCTAGATTAATTTTCTCTCTCTTCCAATTAATCTCAGATTAATTATGTTCAAGTCATACGTCATCGAAGAATCTTCGGGAAGCGACCAATGAGATCCCTGGATATGTTGGCAGTAAATCTGGTCATCGGAGTATCCGAATACGTGCGTACCCGGTACCACGTTCTTACCGATTTACAAGACATGGTTGGCTTCTAGCAAAGCACCATGCCTACCCAATTCTCCAGAAATATTCTTTTAAGGAATATGTAATATGTGTCAGGCGTAGTATACGTAGTATTACGTATTGCGATCCAGTATCGGATGTCACATGCTAGGCCTGGGGCTGGAATTGTGTCTGCTCCGTATGAAGCATATATCGGATCTCTGGTAACTAGTCTCTATAATCGGATAATCATGACCTAGTCATATTATCCCGATGACTGCAGTACTAAAGAGTACTAGTTTCGTATAATGCGTGATTATCATCTCCATATAACTGGAGTGATACTTCCATCTTGACATCACACACAATACACTACGATTCTTAGTATACTCAGAAGAGGCGTACACAGAACCTGTTAAAGCCCCGGACGACCAAAACCAAAGTATACTGATTGTCGCAAGTATTAGCGATGCAAGTCTCAGGTTAAGACCAAATACACCTACCCTGATTCAGACTCCCATAGACACATAGTTATACTACCAATATGATTCTGAGGGGTCTATCCAGAGCGAAGCTGTTCCCATACCATCGGTAAACACAACCTCCTATCACACTTGCATAAGTATCCAATACTTAAATATATCATAACTTTGTCGTTATGCTCCCACAATGCGCACAAGTGCAATACTAGTCTATTCCGCATTATTGATGTCCAGTCTCGATAATACTACGATTAGGGATATTTAATGATTAAATCTTGGTGGATTGATATTGTCTCATATCATCTCAATCCGAAACTAATCATAAGGAATTTTATCATTTATATATCCCGGTAATCCAATTACAAATGATAAAAGAGCAATTTCCTTTGTCACATAGTTAATTTGTACAACAACACCATGTTTGTATACTTTTAGATATCTCCAAGTCCATCCTCATGATCGCGATTACCAAATGCCCAATTCGTTGTTTCTAGACAATGACACGATCCCCATAATAGGCTTCGTCAACATTGTAAATGGGCGGTCTTTGTCTTTTACCGATGGAAATGGATTGAGGTAGCCAAGGTTCACCTTTGTAGCGTAGGAAAGAACGATTTTGTGTACCCCACATTGGTGCATAAAATAAGACATACCTAGGACAGAAATGGACTTACCACGAGTGTGGGAGGAATAAGGTCGGAAGGATATATGCTATTTTGATAACGACATGCATCTCATGCATCGCATGCATACACGCATCATACTAACCCATGTATCTTAAAAGCCATCATAGATATCCGTTGGGTTAGAGAAGAAGGAAGACTTGTCAATAAGAGTTTAGCAAACATGGATATCGAGGAAGAGGAAGCCAAGAAACAGAAAAATTTACGGCAAGAATAAAAGACCATTGGGGGGCCATCAGAAAAAAAAAAGAAAAAAAAAAGAAAAAAAAAAAGTAGAAAAAAAATTGTTTGTTTTAGTCCTTAATAATTAGGCGTAAGTTCGATGATGAAATTGTGTGCTTTAGGGTGAAACCTTAGAAACGACAAGTCCTTGATACACTTTTATCTGATGATTTGAGTAATTGATCTAGGTTAGACTCGTGAACACTTAATCATAGGTTTATAGCAGTGGAAACCTGAGTAGTAGGTAAGGTGACTAGTTGAAGAAATTCCAGGTCGATGAATGACCGTTTGCTTAGATGTCTATCCTGATTTGCTTTGATGCGTGGTATGGTTGAAAATAAAAGAAAAAACTCAAAAGAAGAAAATTAAACCACCTATAATCGATAAGCGTGAAGCTACCCATGGGCGAGTATTAGGACCACCATGAGGAGAAATGCTACTTTAAAGGGTAAGCGTGTTAAAAAAAAGAGACAAAAGAAAAAGAAAACCATACCATATTGAGCACGAAAAAGCAATTGTAGAGCATAATTGAGATATATAGGTTGGTTTGACCCATCGATCCCAATTTTTGAAACGAAATCATTGAGTTGGCTTACCCAGGGATTAAGCTGTAAAAGAACCTTTGCACACACGCACTTTGAGTCTAGCTTAGATCATTTATTCAAAAACTCAAATTTGAGTTGCATTGAATGCTTTGAAGTTTCTCTGGTCTCATTACTAGGCATTCTTTGAGGACAATAATATGTATAACTATTTCATAGCCTGTAATATAGTATGTTGATACGGTGTGACAGATCATGTAGTCCACATTGACCTAGTGCAAGCAGTGGAGAGCAAAAAACCAAACCAGGTCTGGGCGCGACTAGTCTACCACCTCGCGAATAAGAGACATAACGGGATCCTGAGCCATGGAACGAGAGAAAACTGAGCAATCAATAGAAGAGAACTGGTAGAAGAAAATTGTAAAGAAGACCCAGGGGCGACCGAAGGCACCAAAGAGCGCAAGGAATGCCAAACCATGGATAACATCAAGCCAAAAGGATAAAGAAAACCCATCGAAATAGGAAATGCATCCATACATATATGCATACACGTCACATACACGCAATTTTTATTTTTGTGTTCGCAGGTTTTGAAGAAAAAAGGAAAAAAAATGGCAAAGATGAGCAACTCAATTCGGGAACAAGACACTTATCTCAATTCGGGAACAAGACCCTCAATCTCAATTCGGGAACAAAACCCTCAACTCAATTCAGGAACAAGACCCTCAACTCAATTCGGGAATAAGACGCTCATCTCAATTCGGGAATAAGACCCTCATCTCAATTCGGGAACAAAACCCTCAACTCAATTCGGGAACAAGACCCTCATCTCAATTCGGGAACAAAACCCTCATCTCAATTCGGGAACAAAACCCTCAACTCAATTCGGGAACAATACCCTCATCTCAATTCGGGAACAAAACCATCATCTCAATTCGGGAACAAGACTCTCATCTCAATTCGGGAACAAGACCCTCATCTCAATTCGGGAACAAGACCCTCAGCTCAATTCAGGAACAAGACCTTCATCTCAATTCAGGAACAAGACCCTTATCTCAATTCGGGAACAAGACCCTTAACTCAATTCGGGAACAAGACCCTAATCTCAATTCGGGAACAAGACCCTCAATTTAATTCAGAAACAATACCTTCATCTTAACTCGATAACGGTTCAGGAATGAACCACCTCACATCAGTAACGGTCCGGGAATGGACCACTTCTCACAAAGTAACGGTTCGGGAATGAACCAGAGGTCGAAGCACCTCACCACCAGACCAACTCAGTTTGAAGAGTCTCAAAACAACAGGTAAGTTCGGCAACAGCTGACGAGCCAGGTAAGTAAATATACAGGCATAACTTTGATAGGATTGTCACTGTTACACACTGCACAAGCCCATCAAAGTGGGGACGACTGTAGGCACTGTATTTTTACATGAAACCCAATGATGAGCCTCGTATGGAGGCACCACCCGATAAGTTGCGGAAGTCGCGGGAAACGGACATCGGAAGGGAAAATTCAAGAAAATTTTAATACATTATCAAATTTAATTCATTTGTTTAGCCTCGGGTTCGCTCGATTGATCTTTGTTTTAAATGTTAGCCTCGGCCCAAAACCCCGCAACCCACAAAAGCCCACATGCCTATACGCACCCATCCAAAACCCATGCAACCCACAAAGGGCCACAAGCCCAAGCCCACATCACAAAACCCAAGCCCAATCCAAAATATTCAAATCACATTTAACACATGCCAAAATCCCTCCAAATCCTCTTCCAAATTAAAAATATTTTGAATCTAATCCCCACCAAAAATACAAAATATTCTTTCCCTAAATAAATTAATTAAATGCACCCATTTATTGCATGATTTTGTTTCCTTGTTTTTAAATCCCATGCATATGAGAAACCCTAGCACACAATTATAAAAGACACCAAAATCCAAACCCTATTCTCTTCCTTGGCTCTCACTCACAGCAACCAAACAAATAAACCCTATCAGCACTCGTCTCTCCCTCCACGTTCAGCATGTCACAAGCCACAGTAATCCTCCAACCCTCACAAACACACAGCCTACAAAACACACAGCCTACAAGACAGACCCACTCGACAACCACAAAAACAGAAAAACACACACAGCCCATCATCTATCTCCCTCTCAGCGTGAAACACAAACCCTAAGAGACTCATGTAGCCTCCATCTCCCATTCAACAGCCCTCCCATCTATCAACAACAGAACTAAACCATCACCTCTCTCAACTCTCGGCAACCACCATCACAAATAAACTCCCTCATGCACCAAACACAATCAGACCACACACTCATTATAAAACCCTTATCTCGGCACCCACTGAACGTTCAACCCCACTCACGAAGCCACACACTCGGCACCAATTGACATCTTACATACAATGCCACGCCACTTTCAAATACCAAGCCCAACCGACACCATCACACAAAAGAATCAACAGAACTCACGCCCACAGCAGCCACCCGTTCATCATAAACACGTAACTAGCCGAACAACAAACAACCCTCACCTTAAACCAAAACCAACAAACGTACTACCCCCCCTCCGACCGAACAAATCCAACAAAACATAAACCAAAAATAGTGAGCAATACACCTCAAGAACAGTCCCCTATTTCACCAAAAATACCCCCTGAAAATAGTCCAAAAATCAACCCCAAAACCAGTCCTAAAACAGCAAACAACAGCCCATAAAACGGTGAAGGAAATCGCAGAAAACAGCGAAGGAAAACAGAGAAAACAGTAGCAAAAATTGCGAAATAATGAAGGAAAATATTGAACCAGTGAACCAGAAAGGTTACGGGGCATTAACCCTTCCGACGACGACGCAACACACTTCCGAGAAGCAACCTAAAAGGTAAGACCTGAGGGCACCCTTTGTTATTTTTCATTTATCTTTTTTTGGTTGTCTATTATTATTTCCTTGCATGCGTCTTAAAGGTTCACGTCTATTATTGTTATTGGGTCAATGATTTCGTGTTATCTCTTGCGGTATATCGGATGGAAACCCATACGTAAATTCTGTAGCCGAATCCGAATGGACGGTAGTGCGGTCTGTACTTGGGATACAACTCCACGTACCACTTGAGAAACTTTCAAGCATGTGTTTCATTTTGTTATTCAATTTTGTGTTCATTAATGGTTTGTGTTTACGGTTACGTTATTTATTATCTATGTATTATTTATTTATTATTTATTTATTTATTTATTTATTTATGCATTGCTACTTAGTGCCCATTGGCTTAATTACGATGGATTAAAGGTTCTCCATTTGAGGGAAATGCCTAAAGGCTACCTTTACCACGATATTTTGTCGCGCCGGACGAAGTATACTCGATTGAATGTGAAATATGTTCAATCGGGCATACGAGGTCCCATATAGATGTCGGCATTGGTCGCATCTCTTTTATTATTCCGTTATTTACTTTTTACGTGTTATTGCTTGATTTATTTATGCATTGCTATTTAGTACGCATGGGTTTAATTACGCTGGATTAAAGGTCCTCCATTTGAGGGAAATGCCTAAAGGCTACCTTTACCACGATGGTTTGCCGCGCCGGACGAAGTATACTTGATTGAATATAAAATACGTTCAATCTAGCATACGAGGTCCCATATAGATGCCGGCCTTGGTCGCATCTCTTTTATTATTCCGTTATTTACTTTTTGCGTCTTATTGCTTGATTTATTTATGCATTGCTATTTAGGGCACATGGGCTAATAACGTTGGATTAAAGGTCCTCCATTTGAGGGAAATGCCTAAAGGCAACCTTTACCACGATGTTTTACCGCGCCAGACGCAGTATACTTGATTGAATGTGAAATAAGTTCAATCGGGCATACGAGGTTCCATATAGATGTCGGCATTGGTCCCATCTCTTTTATTATTCTGTTATTTACTTTCTGCGTGTTATTGCTTGATTTATTTAGGCATTGCTATTTAGTGCGCATGGGCTAATTACGTTGGATTGAAGGTCCTCCATTTGAGGGAAATGCCTAAAGACTACCTTTACCCCGATGTTTTGCCGCGCCGGACGAAGTATGCTTGATTGAATATGAAATATGTTCAATTGAGCATACGAGGTCACATATAGATGTCGGCCTTGGTCGCATCTCTTTTATTATTCTGTTATTTACTTTCTGCGAGTTATTGCTTGATTTACTTATTCATTGCTATCTAGTACGCATGGGCTAATCACGTTGGATTAAAGGTCCCCCATTTGAGGGAAATGCCTAAGGGCAGCCTTACCACGATATTTTGCCGCGCCGGACGAGATACGCTTGGTTGGATGTGAAATATGTCCAATCGGGTATACGAGGTCCCACATAGATGTCGGCCAAATCTCTTGGTCGCATCTCTTGTATCACTTCGTTATTCATTTCTTATTCGTTTCTTTATTTATTTATGCATTGTGTCAATGTTGGAGTGTTGCCTTTCGTGGTATATCGGATGGAAACCCAGACATAAATTTCGTAGCTGAATCTGAATGGACGGTAGTGCGGTCTGTACTTGGGATACAACTCCACGTACCGCTGGAGAAACATTCACGCACGTGTTTATGTCATTTTAGATACCACTTTGGTAATCTTCGTTCGAACGCGTTTCTGAACGCTACTCGAACACATGCATTATGTTTTACCGTGCATCATATCTCATACCGTTCGATCGCGTTTCCGAACGCTACACGAACGCATATACAGTGAACAAACTTCTTTTTATCATATTTTATGCATGTTTGCCTCTTTGGTAATTTCTTTTACATTACGCACTTAATCATTTCTCTTTATTATTAACGCTTTTACTATTATTATTTATTTACATTTTCGCACTTCTTTGTTTAATATGTTTATGGAATTATGTATTTGCCTTCATTTTTATTTACTTTTATGAGTGTGCAAACTTGTATGTTGATTAAATTATCTTGCATGTGTTGTTATATTATTGCATAAATCCTTTCATTACAATTGGCATAAGTTAGGGACCAGTCCGAACCCAACGGTTTGAGGTCTTCCCTTGCGAGGGGTGAGTGCGGCCTTAAATCATTTCCAAGTTCGCACTGGGTGGAGACTCCATTTATTCTCCGGTTTAGTCCCCTGCGGGGTATTCCGTACTCCCAACGGGCCGTGAGCCCGGACAGTATCGTCGTACCTCTGTACCATGTCTACACTAAGATTTGGTCTCCTACCAGTCCATATCTCATATGGAGTCGTAGGTACAGCTTTTGAAGGAATCTTATTCAAAAGATATGCAGCTGTTAAAAGAGAGTTACCCCATAAGTAATAGGGCAAATCTGTAAAACTCAACATTGATCGGACCATATCCAATAAAGTCTGATTTCTCCTCTCAAACACTTCATTGTGTTATGGAGTACCTGGAGGAGTATATTGAGTGAGAATCTCATTCTCCTTCATATAATCCATGAACTCACTACTCATATATTCGCCGCCTCGATCAAATCGAAGGCATTTAATATATTGACAAGTCTGTTTTTCTACTTCATTTCGGAACTCTTTGAATTTTTCAAAGGTTTTCGATTTATGTTGCATCAGGTAGACATAACTGTACCGTGACAGATCATCGGTAAAGGTAACGAAGTATGAATAACCACTGTGAGCAGTTTGACTTAGTGGACCACATACATCAGAATGTACGAGTTCCAATAAGTTAGTGGCGCGGTGTCCAACACCAGAAAATGGGGCTTTAGTCATCTTACCCTGAATACACAATTCACAAGTTGGATAGGATTCAATGGTGAGATCTGGTATCAAACCATTCCTAACCAATTAGGTAAGGCATTTAACGCCTATATGACCTAGCCGCATATGCCAAAGTTCAGTATTATTAACAACAGGTAAACTACGTTTATTAACTCTAGTGTTCAAAATATCTTACTTTCCTTCAGCACCTGCAACGAATTGTAAATGTGAACAGGACAATCAGAATCTAAAATTCAGCTTGATGTTACAGCTTCACAAGCTAGTGAGATATCAATAACTGGAAAAATAAACGTACATGATGTAGATGCTCTCTCCTTCCTCAGCTGGGCAATGTAGTCAAGACAGTTCTTTTTCCAGTGCCCGACTTTGCTGTAATGATGGCATTTATCGTCAGAAGCCCTCTTGGGCTTTGCTATCTTACCTTGCAGTTGAGAACCGAAATCCTTTTTCTTCTTCGCTTTCGTCTTCTTTACCTTTGACCAAGTCTGAGAAGAATTAGAAAGTGAAGTAGGTTTCGAAGGGCTAGTCGATACTCTCTTCCTTAAGTTTTCTTCCGCCGTGAGCAGCATCCTATAAAACTCATGGTAGGTACAGATAATCCCATTCATGTTGAAGTACATCACGAATTGGCGATATGAAGCTGGGAGCGAACCAAGAATGACACTCCTACCGAGAATGTCATTCAGAGGGAGATTATGTTGCCTTTGTTGATCGATCAAATCGATCAAATGAAGAACATGCGAGCTCACAGCTTGCCCCTCATCCAATCGCGCATGGAGTAGTTCCATTGCGACCTTATGAACAACGACTTTTTCTTGGTTCTCAAAAAATTCTCGTAATCGTGACATCATACTCTACGCATCTAACATGCCAAAGTATTGTTTCTTGAGTCCGGGTGTCAGCGAACTTAAGATGTATGATTTAACTTTTAAATCATCATCCTTCAAATATTGAAAAACTTGGCGTTCCTCCGGTTTTGCGTCCTCTGCCACAGCAAGGGGCAACGGACCCTCAAGAATATATCCCAACTTCTCGGAATCAAGGACGATCCTCAAATCCAAGTCCCAATCGGTGAAGTTCTCAGCGCCTTTGAGTTTGTTTGTATCCAACATATGCGTAAACTGATTAGTAGATGGTGTCGCCATCGCAAATCTATCATATAGATTACGAAAAATGGTTAGCAGGTTATGAACAGTTTCATATAATATCAAAGCATTAACTAGATCATAGATTTTTAATCTAAAAATGCCTCTCCCACTAAATCATGCAATACTGTAATCCCCAAACAGAATACAAAGATTTAATAATTAAATTAAATACAAATAGTGAAAGGTGGATCCAATGAATATATTTCAGCTCATAGCAGAGGCACGGTCTCGCCTACGTGTATTCATTAGGTAGAATACTCATTGTCAATCACTCAATAATGACTCATGGGTTTTCGGTCCTCATTGTTTCTCATTGTGACAGCTTGGGCACGTTCACAATGAGACATACCAAGGTTAAACTCGTCAATGATAAACTCAAGCTACTTGCGTAACCTTGACAGCTTGGGCACGTTCAGGATTCCGCTTTCGCTTGAATTTATCTAGTATCTTATATACATCCGGCATAAATAAATTTCTATCGGCTACACCCTCACAGCAGAGGCACGGTCTCGGATGTAGTCACGGAAAAATATTCATAAACTGTATTGACAAAACGGACCATGTAATATGCATCAAATACATAATTCACATAAAAACCTTATTAATTAGGGATTTTCCGCAAAAGATGCTTTCTACTTTATTTAATCTAATTAAATAAATACATGCATGTAACAAGCAAAGTTAAAATTAAACATTGAATTTAAAAGGCATAATCATATTAGGGTGGTCCAGAATCAGACTCGCTCTAATACCATTTTGTATGGGTTTTATGGCGAAAATCTGGTAACGCAGCGGAATAGTGGAAAATCAAAATTTTCTGATTTCAAAATTTTTCTTAGATGAATTAAACAAACTTATTTATTTAATTATCCAATTATTAAATTCTGAAAAATTACACAAGAAATCAAATTTCACAACTTTGCAAATTGATCATTTTAGTCCAAAAATTGTCAAATACAATTTTGGATGATTCTAAACCAGTTCTAAAATGATTTCCAACAAGTCCAACTCATCAAAATCAGATTGCAACCAAATCCCCAATTTTTATCCAATTACCGTGAGCACCCCCCAATTTTCAGTTAATTGCAATTTAGTCCCTTTTGTTCAAAATATGCCAAGATCAAATCCAATCAACCCAAAATTTTACATGCATTATATACACTCTATAATACATTACATATATGAAAATTCCGAAATTTGGAAGGGCTTAAGAACCCTAATTTTACAATTTCACCAAATTGACCAATTTTACCAAATCTTTAAAATCCAACACTTTAATTCATTCTTTGCAACACCAAACAAGTCTCACAACTTTGAAATAACTCTAGAAAAATTCTAGGTCACCAAGGAGTAGCTCAAAAACTCTAGAATGGCAACTTGATTTTCAAATAATCAAAAGTAAGACTTTGAAACCATTTCAAGCTTACTTACATGCATACATCTTTCATTCAAGTTCACAACCAATTAAACACAAAATATAAGAGTAGATATAACATCAAAGCATCACAAATTGAAGCTAAGCATGTTAGAAATATTTTTCATGTTGAAAGAATTGAAAGAAAACTTACAAAACCTTAAGATTTCCAAGTTTTTTCTCCTTTCTTCAAACTTTTTCTCTCACCTACTTTTGTGTTGTATTTGGTGTCTTATGAACTTATAAAACCCTAAAATCAACAAAACAATTTATAGTTCACAAAAATGGCCCTTGGCCGAATTTGAAGCTATAGGAAATATCTAGATATTTTTAATTTTGTTTCATTAATGCTTTATCAACTTGTTTTGTAAATCATTACACCTTTAATGAATTATTCAACAAGTCAACAATTGCAACTCAAGTCATTTAATAAAATATCAAAACTTAAGATATTTATATTCTTAATTAATTTAATTATTTAACAATTAAATAATTAAATAATTATTTAAATAAAAATATATTAAATATATGTATTATATTTACATTAAATATCAAATACATATATATTTATGATATTAGTCAAATATCTCAATTTGACAATTAATTAATGTGTATTTGATAAAATCTATTATTAAATGTAAATACACAAAAATTAGGAAATGACTATTAGGTCCATTCATATGTATTTTTTGTTTAACCTTTAAACGACTTATAAATAATCAATATTATTTATAAATATTGCCCTAGTGCTCTACGAGTATATTTCATTAGTGAGACTCTCTAGATTAAAGCATATCTTTTATGAAATCCAATTGCGTGTCCATAATTTACCCACCCGTAAATTATGACGACCACAGATAAACTCGTTGAATCATACAGGTCGAGGTCATGGCAAATGTATAATTCCTCTGTCACAGGTATCCGGATATATCCCAGAGATATAGATGTAAACGTCAAATCTTTATAGGGACTATCCCGTCGACATCTCTATTAGCAATCTCTAAAAGAACACTTAGAACTGACTTCTAAAGTGTACCACGGGCCCATGGTTTTTATCTGATTGCTAATCATATATGGACTACCTATGCTATGTACACAGAACTGACGGATCCAATCTCGACACACACAGGACACCTTGAGGATCTATCCATACCCAATGAACAGGCGGAGGTCTGATCTAAATAGATCGGTGATGTGACTACCATCTAAGTGTGGAAGAGTTCTCATGTGCCCACAGTGGTATCTCAAGTCGGAGAATCACAAGTGCTACTCAACCCGAGAAGATTCTTATTGACGTTGGTGTACCATCCATTAGTAATCTTCGGTGAGTCATTCTGTGTTTATCCGCTATAAATACCTACTCGTCTATACGAGTCCCCAAGACTCATGGTTCATTGAGAAACCATTGGAATCATATATTCCATTATATGACATGTACTGGTCTCAACGGGTTTACTTTACTGACCAAGTAGTGTAAACTTTGACCAAGAACTATCTAAGAATGACAACGTCATGACAACTCAATGTCAGTTGCGACGCTTTTGCAACAGTATCATGACTAATCATCATAAGGTCTATTACGTCTTTACCATATAAGAAGATATATTATATTATAGAAACTGCTCATTTTATTCATAATAAAACATTTACAATAGTACTTTCAAGGAAATACAACAGGGAATTGGCGCTCTGAGCACCAACCCCAACATATGTAACATTTTTCAGACATGGAATTGACGGATGACATGTGCACATGTAGAGGATAGAGGGACGGCGATACCTAACGCCTCCAGATCCTAGTTAAGAACTAGGGATGACAGATGCCCATAAATCCTAGTTTCAGAGCTTAGAGGGTAGCAAAGATTCGCACCCCATTTCTAGTTCAGTGGCTTGGGGGACGGCGATACGTAACACCCCAAGATCACTAGTTTCATGGATATGTGGTTGCATACTTTGGGGGACGGTGATATGTAACACCCCAATATCATGGATTTGCACTGCTGGCTCTAGTTAGGCGTATGGGGGGACGGCGATACGTAACGCCCCCATACATCAAGTTTTTCAGAGACATCGATTTTTAGACATCAATTTTTTTAGAAAACAGTTTTCAGAGATCAGATATTAGAAACAGTTTTAAGAAAACAGACATTTCAGAAACAGTTTTCAGAACAGATCTTTTAGATATAAGTTTACAGAACCAGACTTTCAAAAGCAGATTTCAGAAAAGATAATTTTTATAAAAGAGATTCCAGACAAGATGTTCTGAAAATAGTTCAGAGTTTTCAGATAAGCAAAAGGGTTTTCATATAATATAAATTTTTTTGAAAGAACTTTAGTTTTAGAATTAAACATTTTCATTATAGTATTTCAGTTTTTATTTTAAATTGTACACTCACTTAGATCGTACAAACGGTCTAAACCCCCCACTCTCAGTTTCTCTGTTTTGCAGGTATTCTTGGAGAACGAGCTCGGGAGGATGGATATTGATAGTAGTCACTATGGTATGGAGTCCACCAAGTCAAGTTAGAAACAAAGTCCAGTTTAGTTAGAGTCAGGAAGTGACATGTAACCTATATCTTGTATAATAAAGGTTTCTTATATATTGTATTTTAGTAATAATTATCATAGTGGTAATATGTATTAAAATAGAGTATGTAGTATTAAAAGTGTTTTACATTAATGATTTATGAGTTGGGCAATGGTCTCATACATGAGTTTTTATATGAGATAAGAATATCATATGTCAGAAGTCAGAGGCTCAGGGGAATAATACGGCCTATTCCCTACCGGTAACATCTTCCAGATCGGGGATGTTACAGTCAACCAAACTAACTACACACACATAAGCAATACTAATGTCGCAGTGTCAATCTCATCCATTAACATAAACAAAAAGCAAAATAAGAATTCTATATAATCAATCACATTCATCATTAGAAATGTATAAAAAAAAATATGGATTCTTTATAGGCAATCACATTCATTATCAGAGACAAAATACATAATACACATATGTTACAGGCAATCACATTCATTATCATAAACGGAAGACATATTATAAATTCTTTACAATTGACCCCATTCAGCATAAGAAATAGAAATCAGAATACAAACTCCATAAAATCAACTCATACATCATCAGAAACCAAAACACAAGGTAATCGCTATTAAAACCCAACTTAATCAAAAATAAATCTTTCTGAAAACAAACGTTTCCAAAACCGAAATTATCAAAACTAATCAGGTGTTCATTGTGTGAATCGCGCGCCCTGATCGGACAATGTACTAATACAAGACCATGTTGACAGAGAGTGGTGGGTCAAGGATTTACAGATGGACATAACTCTATACAAGCACCACTAAGGGTCAAAATTATTAAAAACAAATTAAATATAGTATGAGCACCGTGACAGAAACAGATCATATCGTATTGTAAATGAAATCAAATATATCTAAATCAAAAAGAAGTTTTACTGAAAGTAACTTCTTCAAAAGTTCATTTCCTTTAGAAAACCATAAAACAAAGATATTCAAAAAATAACATTAAAAGGTTTTGCTGAAAACGAAATCAAAATCTCAAACCAATGTCATCATAAATCCATATCAGATGTCTAAAGACCAACTGGACGAATATACAAGGCGTCCAGGAATCATAAATCTGGTCACACGTTTATATCACGATGTGATGTCCGGTCTACTATGGACATATTCGGCCAGGCCTCTCCGATGCCAAACCAACGATATGCATGTTTTACTTTGTTTTAATCTCATTTTTTACCAACTGCTGTAATAAAATAGAGATGTTTATTTATTTTATTATCATTTATTTATCTATTAATGAATGAGTATTGTATGCTTTTAAATTATTTTTGCGCGTTATTTTATTATAAGATATTGTGATACCTCCTTCGAGCATAAATAATATACTGGCATCAATAAAGGGTCATTCCTTAAACCCAAACGGGTTTAAGGTCGGACCTTGCTAGTGGTGTAGTACGGCCTTAAATCATTTTCAATATCTCATACTGGGTGGAAACTCATTCATTCTCTGCTTAGTCCTCATGTGGGGCTATTTGTACTCTCTACTGGTTGCGAACCCAACAGTGTAATGGTTGTTGATGTCATAGGCATAGCGGTAAATCTCGTTTCACTCCTATAATCATTATATCACAAATAGACCTCTTAATGTTTATATAGACATATCTATATGTATTACACACACATAAATACACACACACACACACATACACATATATCTATTAGAGAAACATCAAACATCATATCAAGTACTCATCGCGTGGAATAATTACCTGGTCTCGCGAACACTCCTGATCTTAGTGAAATCTATCAAACAAATCGTGAAATGTGGTTAGAAGCTCAGTTTTTACGAAATTCCTGACTTAGCTATAACAAACTTTCGGACATTCTCAAAACACTCAATTCAACTTCGATTCCAACGATTTCAGTTTCATTACTCTTAATACATCTAACCTTACAAATCTATCACATCAAATTCACTTTCCGACCCAAAATCCGAAAATCCCCCGAAATTCTAAAAATGTCACAGACGGAGCTACCAAAAAAGTCAAATACTCCTAATACATCATAATATATCATTTCATGATAATCAGATAACTTAAATTCTCGAGTTACGTGTTTTCGAAAAACCTTGCACAAAAGCTCCCAATAAAGCTACAAAATGATCCTAGACCCTCCGAAACTTTTTAGATTCATCTAAACATTTTCATATCATCATAATTAACTCATACCTATCATTAAGTTCATCAAAGCATCGACGTACAAGAAATCGGGTTTTACCTAAAACTCGCAAATCATACGACATCGATCCAATTCATTCTAATTTCACTTGGATTCTACCAACAACATAAATTCAATACGCTCTAGCTTATTCAATTAAATACATGTTAATACATTACTCGACGAATCTACTAGAAGCATCCGAATATAAATCATTAACTTGAAAAATAGTAAATTTTATCGGGATGTCTTACCGAGATTCTGAAGGTACCAGCAGACTCCCAACGCTCCCACGAACGCATAGGAATAGACAAAATTTGAATCAGAGCTACTTTACAAAAAGGTATTACTGTTCATTGAATGATTTTTCCTCGATTAGCATGAAACCAAGCGTTGTTCGATAATCGCAGCCTTGTAGTACATTCCAAGAGCTTCGATTTGGCGGAAGGATTGCACCGTGTAATGAAGCGATGAGCTGGGACCGAGATGGTGGGTGCGAGCATAGTTTCCATTTGTTTTCACTGGATTCCGGTGACCATAGGCCAACCGTTGTACCGGGGGTGGTCCGTGTTGGTTTCTATTAAGGTCCCAAGATCAATTCTAAGCATGAATAATGTGCGAATACAAATCGAAGAAGTTGCAGAATACTTACATCGATCGGTTGAGCGACGCGGAAGCAACAAAACTTCAAAACTGCTCACTGGTTTGGCGTGAACTGCAGTTTGTGCTCACTGGTTTTGACTTTGATTTGGGTCCTTCGTCAAGCTCCGAGCTTCGTCGAACGATTCCCGGCTCATGGTTGGACTTCCCTATCACCTTCGCATGTCTCGTAGTGTGTTAGCACTTGCGATTTTTTGCCACAAAAATCCAACTCTAAGCTTCCCTCACTGCTCACGTTTTTGACAGAACCAGTGAACATTTTGGAGCCCCTTGGGTGTGAAGAGTAGAGAGAAAGAGAGAAGAGAGAGTTGTGTTTGGTTTGTGAAATTTTTGTGTATCTTATACACTAATTTGAATTTCAAATTCATTTCACATGAATTTGGCTTTTAAAAGTCAAACCATTAAAGCCCAACCACTCACATCACTCAATCCATCAAGTTGTCAAATCACATCACTCAAAGTGACTTGTGATTTGACGCTTGATGCGACTAGCGATTTGACGCTTGATTTGACGTGCTGCACTCGAATTCGAAATGCGAATGCGCTCGCAAATAATCTCGGGCTCGGGTTCGCTAATTCCAAATTAACGAATTTTCCATTGCGTCGTAATTAAATGATTACACCTAGTGAAATCACTATTCACATCACTAACGAATTAATTCTAAATTAACTCGTTCGCCCGAATTAAAATCTAATTTTAATTCCGCTTCGAAATCCAATTTCGTTTAATATATCAAATATATTAATTTATCGATTAATTCCAAATTAATCGTTATCTCTCTTTAATTGATATTTTATCCCAGATAAAATATCTCCGCAATTAATCCCAGATTAATTTTCTCTCTCTTCTAATTAATCCTAGATTAATTTAGCGTGCGAGTTATACGTCATCGGTGAATCTTGGGAAGCGACCCATGAGATCCCCGGATATGTTGGCAGTAAATTCGGTCGTCGGACTATCCGAACAAGTAAGTACCTCGTACTACGTTTATACCGAATTACAAGACAAGGTTGGCCTCTAGCAAAGCGTCATGCCTCCCCAATTCTCCGGAAACATCCTTACAGGAATAAAAGATCTGTATCAAGCGTAGTATACCGTAGTATTGCGTATTTTTGTCCAGTATCGAATGATCACGTGCTAGGCCTGGGGCTGGAATTGTGTCTGCCCTGTACGAAGCACATGTCGGATCTCTAGTAACTAGTCTCTAAATCAGATAACTATGACCAAGTCATATTATCCCGATGGCTGCAGCACTAAAGAGAACCAGTCCCGTATCCTACGTGACCATCATCTCCATATGACTGGAGTGACACTTCCATCTTGACATCACACCTAACACACTACGATTCTCGATATACCCAGAATCGGCGAACACAGAAACCGGTTAAAGCTCTTAACGACCTCAACCAAAGTATATTGATTGTCGTATGTATTAGCGGTGCAAGTCTCAGGTTAAGACCAAATACACCTACCTTGATTTCGGATTTCCATAGACACATAGTCATACTACCAATGGAATTCCGAGGGGGTCTTATCCAGAACGAAACTGTTTCCCGTACCATCGGTAAAACACAACCTCCTATTACACTTGCATGAGTATCCTATACCCAAATATATGAGAACTATGTCGTTGTGCCCTCACAATGCGCACAAGTGTAATACTAGTCTTTTACGTATTTATCGATGTCCAATCTCGATGATACTCTGACTAGGGATATTTAATGATTTATCCTTCGTGGACTGATACTGTCTCATATCATTCTCGGTCCAGGAACAAATCATAGGAACCTCCTATCATTTATATATCTAGGTGATCTAATCACAAATGATAAGAGTGCAATCTCCTTTGTCACATAGTTAATTTGTACAACAACACTATGATCTGTACAAATAGTGACGCTATGGGTCATAATTGTCCAACAATCTCCCACTTGGCCTATAGCCAGTCACTCGAGTGCTTGACACCCGAACTATATACGGTTGGCTTAAACTGCTGAGAAATGCTTTCGTCAGCGGATTTGCATGATTATCACCTGATGCGATTAATTCGATCATCACATCGCCATGATGTATGATCCGAACGAATCAGATGAATATCGAAGTATGTATCTGGATCTTTGATGAGACCATTAATTCTTTAGCCTGTACTGACGCCTAGCTCAGCAGCTAGCAGAATTATATCTAATCTAATTAGATTTGTTATCGACCCAAATGGCTTCTATTGCCGCCTCAGCTGCAGCAATTAACCCGCATTTGTTGTTTATTCGGTAACAGTATCTTGCTAGGAAGATTTCCAGCTCACTGTTCCGTTATTCAAACTGTATAGTACCGTTTGCGACTTGTAGTCGTCTTTATCGGTTAGGAAACTTGCTGTAGTGATCCCAGTCACTTCAAGTTCTCCTTCTCCATAGACTAAGACAGCATCCTTAGTTCTCTAAGATACTAACGGATGTTCTTAACATCAATCCAGTGACTATCACTCGGATTGGCCTGTTTGTGACTTTATATGCTCAAAGAGTATGAGACACCAGGTCGCGTACGTTTTTCAATGTACGATTCTCAGAGAATTTTATCGAAAGCCAAGCTTTCACCGATTGTTTTTATGGGAATATCATTTCCAAGAAATGACGTATTATCATTATTTATAGGACAGCCACTATCAGTGCGCTCCCACTAACCCTCTTATATACACAAGAATCATTTCGTTTTGAATTAAATCATAAACCATTATGATTACATCAAAACGACAATTCCAAGAACCTATGCTTGCTTCAATCCAAACATGGATCGAATAACCCGCAAACCTTGTTTGCTAGTTTTGTACGAAAAAACCGACAGGATGTTGTAAACATCCTCCAAAAGGTTTCCTTTTCAGGAAAGTGATTTTCCCGTTAAGCTGACAAATTTCATAAATGAAACATGCAGCTTTAGCAATCATTATCCAAATGGATTTACCATGGCAACAGGTTAAAGGTTGAATCGAAATCAACACAATGTTGATAACGATACCTTTCCGCTAAAAGCCTAGCTTCTTACGTTGGTATGTTGCCTTCCATGTATGTCTTCCTTGAAGACTTATACAGTACCAATAGGCACAATGCCTTGCGGTACATCAACTAGTATCCAAACTTGGTTGATATACATGGAATTCATTTCGGACTCATGGCACTTTGCCATGATAGGGAGTCGATACCTTGTATAACTTCCTCATACGTAGTCAGTTGGTATACCTCAATAAGATAGACATATTTATGAGGTGAGATCAAAAACCCATACCCCAGGTTGTTTTCTGACTCTCTCCGACTTACGTGATTCTTGTGTATTCGAAGATTAATAGTATAGTTTCATCCTTGATGAACTATTTGTGTTCCATTTAAGATTCGGTGCCTTGAATAGTATTACTCTGATTTTCATCGAGTTATACTATCCTCCCACTTACCACTGCATATCGGTATTCCTTTTAGGAAAAACCGCATGGCGAGCAACAATTAAATTGTTCTCAAGTGAGTTGTATAAGTACTATACTTATGGTTTCTCTAGGAGACCTACAATTGGCACTTATTCAATTGGGTTTTAGTTTGGTATCATCCAAACGTATGCCTAGCACACCCAAAATTCAGGATTGAGAAACCTGGTTTCTTTCCTGTTCATATCTAATATGAAATCTGTCAAACAGATTTTTATGGAACCTTATTCAAAATTAGTTCTGCACTGTTTAAAGCTTATCCGTTGAAGGAAATGGTAGCTCAGAGTGACTCATGATTAACCTTATTATGTCTAACATAATTCGGTTAGTCAGTTCGGACACACCGTCAAACTGAAGTGTTTCGGGAGGAGTCCTCTTATGAAAGAATACTTTACTCTTTCAAGTATATTAGAAACTCATTGCTTAAGTATTTTCCATTACGGTCTTACCGTGACGGTATAATACTATAGCTGATATGTTCATCTATTTCGTGTCGAAACTTAAAAGTTTCCGATTTTTATTCTTCAAAAGAAACACATAACCATAATGCGATGCCACATCCGTATAGGTCACGAAATATTCATCTCCATCTCTAGCCTAGCTAGACATGGGCCCACTTGCTTCACTATGAACTATGGCTAACAGATCAGTGGCATTTACACTTTTACCAAGTAAATAGTGTTTTAGGCACTTTGCCCAATAAACTAGATTCGTAGACTTTATTTGATTGGGATCAAATTAGTCCGAGTACCCACTCTTCAAAAGTGTGGATATACGAGTCTTGTTTGATTGTGTCCCAGACATCAATGCCACAATTAAGTTTCATCTGATCAAATCAGTTGAGCTATTTATTTGTCATAATATATATTTGAGATTTATTTATATTCAAAATATGAATTCCGTTATTCACATCTAATGTGTTTATCTCAATATCATCCTTATATAATAAAACACTTTAGTGTTCTAGAATATAAAGGTTCACCGCAGCGGGTTAAACACAGATATAGAGATAATGTATCTAGTCAAACTAGTTACATTATAACATTTTCCAAACTTAGGTACACACCAGAAGGTAGTTCCTAAACTTAGGTATCTACGATTAAAACAGCGACAGTCGTCCCGTTTCCAATTCGCAGATTAAATCTCAACTGAAGTCAGTATCCTGCTCACAGCAGATTCTGAACATCAATATATATTTATGTATCACACTAAGTATTTAAAATCCAATTTTAATACTAGTAGTGAACATAATCTTGACAAACATATTTGAAGTCAGAGCCTTGCTCGTCTTCAATTCCTTCATGTCTGCTTTGTCCAAACGACAGTCACGCTTCCGCGATCCCGTTTGCCACATTTAGGCAGACATTTTGGGATATGTCTTTTATCTTCCCAGAAGATTATAATGATGTTGCCTTTGCCTGTTTCAACACTCCAGAAGCCTTTGGCCAAGCCTTGGCCATCTAGAACATCGAAGTAAGGTGCGACTAGCGCTACTTGCCTAATTGCAAACTTTGACTTTATCTCCTTGAGAATAGTCATTAATTCTCCAAGAATTATTTATTGCAATTTTAGTACTTCTAAAATCTAAGAATAGATTCTTTGAAGATCCTTCAATTTCTTTATCATACTTTAAGGATCTAATCCTTAGTTCTGATTCAGAAATTAAGGAGTCTACTGCGACAAGCTTAATGGATTAAGCACTTAAGTTATCATCACATTAATATTCCAAAGATTATGCTCTACTATTTGCTTAACTCCGGGCTTAGGCATAATATATTATTTTATCAAATAAAATAACTTATTATTTTTCCAGGACCATCCTGAAATTTTATTCCCAATTTGAAAATTGAATCATTTAAACACATTTTCCTTAAGATTATGTTTTAAATGTCAATCTTTCATTTATATCTTGATTTTAATTGTCCAACTATTTAATCAACGATTTCGGAACTATTTATTATAATGATTACAATAGTCCAACTATTTAATAAACTATAATTTAATAGATTAAAATCAATTATATTGATTACTATAATCCAATTATAAAATCAACTATAAATGAATAGTTTGAATATATAGTCCAACTATTTATTAAAACAACAATTTAAATATTAGTCCAACTAACATTTAATTTCTTTGACGAATTAATATTTGTTTGAGCGCGTATGTCGAGTAATTGAATGAATATTGCAAATTCAATTCTACCTCCCACTATTTTTCGTCGGCGAGCCTAACCCCCCTGTCGAGTACTCGGGAAACCGCGTTTCCTAGTGGGCTATGATCCCGTTAAATATCACACAATCTTGACTTTGGCCAACAAATTGTATGATAATTAACTAGGTAGATCTCTAAGATCGATTGGATCCAATCCAATTCCTAGATCCGGTAGGGGGACATCCAAGTCCGAAACATATATCTTATATATGCCAATACATCCAATGTATTACCTAACATTTTTCCTCTGAATCAACTAAGCCTTGGCTTTGGCACAACAAACTTAGTGATCCCAGTCAAGCGCGACCCATTGACCATGGAAAGCTTCGTAATCAATGTCGATGGACAAGAAGTGGTCTTGACTTTGGCCAACAAACCACAACTTGGACAAGACACTGACATGGAACAAAGCTCTCGTGATTCAAACACATCTTCGACAGACAAAGGCCTTGACTTTGGCCAACAAACCAATGCCGTCTCGGATCTTGAGTGAGAATCACTCAATGGAAGGAAAGACGCTTAATATTTTACGAGGGTTTTTCGAGTGCAAATTGGCAACCAATTTATTATCTTTGTTAAGGTCTCATCATCATACATCCTTAAACATGCATTCTAAACACATAATAAAGCGCATATGTAAAATAATAATGATATGCTGATGGATACTTTACACAATGATCCTAGATCAAAACTCTCCATTTCTCTCTCCTGCTAGCACAAGTATTACTCTACCCGTTACACTACACTTCTAAGAAACCTCATTTACATTGAGGGGAATAGGTGAGAAGAGAATACGAAGAAATGAGAGGTAATAAGGCTGGACTCGCAGGTCCAATTAAAATCAATTTATTACAATTTCTAAAATTGCCCCACCCATCTAATATCCATTTGATATACATTATTCATGCATCGCAACCATGTATTCACACAGGCATGTTATCAATCAATCTAATCAAATTAATTAATCTGATAATTAGTGATCATCCAATGTTCAAACAACGATTTGATTTTGCTCGAGTCAAACTCGTTTTTGCGAATAAGTACTCAAAGTACGAATTCTCGAATTAAATTAAACTACATAATTAAATCCAATTCAATTTGTATTTAATTCTAATTCACTATTTAATTCTAAATTAAATATCACACTTTATTAATGAACTTTTACGACTTAAATTCCAAATTTAATCGTTTCGGGTCTCAAAGCCCGATTAACGTCCAACGTCAATTTAATTAAAGTCCAATGGACTTTTAATTAATTTCTTGAGGCGTGGACTTTTGGTCAACTCGGGTCAAACCGAATAACCAAAATCCAATCCGGGAGTTACCCCATAAGCCCAGAAATCAATCTTGGCCCATTAGGCCCAATTAAACTTTAAAGGTCCATTAAGTCGCATTTGGGCTTTATGGTGTCGGTTTTGGGCCCAATTGGATCCAATCCAATTTGCCTAAATCCAACTTTGTACAACAAAGCCCAACAAGCCCAATTACAACACTTAAGCCCAATTTCACAAAATAGGCCCAAAATAATTAAATCATAAAATTCCAAATTCCCAATTTAATTACCAAAGTGTATTACACAATTAATTACCCAATTAACATTTCTAAAACATTAATTAACATAACTAATCATGCTCATCTACATCAATTACTGTCCAACACAAATTGATTAAAATCAAACCCAATTTTACATGCTCATACTCTCGGCAATATAGGGATAATTTTTGTCCAATTCGGTTTCAATCCAATTAAACTCACAATCGACATTAAATCATCATTCTCAATTGATTCAAGTCTTCCAATGATCAAAAATCAAAAAATCACCAAGACTAATTAGGGCACTATAATTCGGCCAAGCTCAAATTTTTGGGAAAAATTATTCCAAATCAATTTTCTTGAAATTGATCCAATCAAACTTCAATTCAAACACATTTAAGCATATTCATTCATCCAATTTCACAAATTCATGCTCAAAATCAATTTGCCCAAATTTTAAGCCCTAAATTAATTCATGCTCAAACCTTACTCTAGATGCCATTGTTGGTTTCTATTAAGGTCCCAAGATCAATTATAAGCATGAATAATGTGTGAATACAAATCGAAGAAGTTGCGGAATACTTACATCGATCGGTTGAGCGACGCGGAAGCAACAAAACTTCAAAAACTGCTCACTGGTTTGGCGTGAACTGCAGTTTGTGCTCACTGGTTTTGACTTCGATTTGGGTCATTCGTCAAGCTCTGAGCTTCATCGAACGATTCCCGGTTCATGGTTGGACTTCCCTATCACCTTCGCATGTCTCGTAGTGTGCTAGCACTTGCGATTTTTTGCCACAAAAATCCAACTTTAAGCTTCCCTCACTGCTCACGTTTTTGACAGAACCAGTGAACATTTTGGAGCCCCTTGGGCGTGAAGAGTAGAGAGAAAGAGAGAAGAGAGAGTTGTGTTTGGTTTGTGAAATTTTTGTGTATCTTATACACTAATTTGAATTTCAAATTCATTTCACATGAATTTGGCTTTTAAAAGTCAAACCATTAAAGCCCAACCACTCACATCACTCAATCTATCAAGTTGTCAAATCACATCACTCAAAGTGACTTGTGATTTGACGCTTGATGCGACTAGCGATTTGACGCTTGATTTGACGTGTCGCACTCGAATTCAAAATGCGAATGCGCTCGCAAATAATCTCGGGCTCGGGTTCGCTAATTCCAAATTAACGAATTTTTCGTTGCGTCGTAATTAAATGATTACACCTAGCGAAATCACTATTCACGTCGCTAACGAATTAATTCTAAATTAACTCGTTCGCCCGAATTAAAATCTAATTTTAATTCCGTGTCGAAATCCAATTTCGTTTAATATATCAAATATATTAATTTATCGATTAATTCCAAATTAATCGTTATCTCTCTTTAATTGATATTTTATCCCAGATATAAAATCTCTGCAATTAATCCCAGATTAATTTTCTCTCTCTTCTAATTAATCCTAGATTAATTTAGAGTGCGAGTTATACGTCATCGGTGAATCTTTGGGAAGCGACCCATGAGATCCCCGGATATGTTGGCAGTAAATTCGGTCGTCGGACTATCCGAACACGTAAGTACCCCGTACTACGTTTATACCGAATTACAAGACAAGGTTGGCCTCTAGCAAAGCGCCATGCCTCCCCAATTCTCCGGAAACATCCTTACAGGAATACAGGATCTGTATCAAACGTAGTATACCGTAGTATTGCGTATTTCTGTCCAGTATCGAATGATCACGTGCTAGGCCTGGGGTTGGAATTGTGTCTGCCCCGTACGAAGCACATGTCGGATCTCTGGTAACTAGTCTCTAAATCGGATAATTATGACCAAGTCATATTATCCCGATAGCTGCAGCACTAAAGAGAACCAGTCTCGTATCCTACGTGACCATCATCTCCATATGACTGGAGTGACACTTCCATCTTGACATCACACCCAACACACTATGATTCTCGATATACGCAGAATCGGCGTACACAGAAACCGGTTAAAGCCCTGGACGACCTCAACCAAAGTATATTGATTGTCGTATGTATTAGCGGTGCAAGTCTCAGGTTAAGACCAAATACACCTACCCTGATTTCGGACTTCCATAGACACATAGTCATACTACCAATGGAATTCTGAGGGGGTCTTATCCAGAGTGAAGCTGTTTCCCGTACCATCAGTAAAACACAACCTCCTATTACACTTGCATGAGTATCATATACCCAAATATATGAGAACTATGTCGTTGTGCCATCACAACGCGCACAAGTGTAATACTAGTCTTTTACATATTTATCGATGTCCAATCTCGATGATACTCTGACTAGGGATATTTAATGATTTATCCTTCGTGGACTGATACTGTCTCATATCATTCTCGGTCCAGGAACAAATCATAGGGACCTCCTATCATTTATATATCTAGGTGATCTAATCACAAATGATAAGAGTGCAATCTCCTTTGTCACATAGTTAATTTGTACAACAACACTATGATCTGTACAAATAGTGACACTATGGGTCATAATTGTCCAATAGTCCGGCCCACCAGCCGGTACTAGCCCGTCAACCGGTGGTGGCCAGAATGGCCGCTAAAAAATGTGCCTCTCTCTTGACATTGGATGGGTCGGGTGAGTGAGAGAGGTGAAGTTTTGCTATTTTTACAATTCCAGACATTTAGGGTATTTATATATAGTTTCTATGAATTTATAAAACAGTCTTGAGAAATTACAATTAGGCCCCTAATAATGCACCTCCGGGGAAATTTACATTTTAGGAACCTTCTTATATAAATTTCGAAAAGTGTTCAATATAAAAGTTGTTTCTCTTCGAATGAAATTTCCAACGAATCAAAAATTAGCTCAATCAAAGTTCATTTACTATTTCCATAGCTGAAACAACAAAATTTACTCATATAAAAATATTCAAAAAAATACGTGTAACCGATCTTTTCGAGTTATGCAATTTCCAATATAACAAAATCCCACTTTAAAATATTCACAATATATTTTTCAATGCTTAAACTCTTATTCTCTATCATCATCTCGTTCTGAGACCTAAACTTCAATCCGAGAACCTTCTAGAACTGTTCCGAAAATTCGAGATATTACATGGTGTGACATGCATTTGAAGAGCTAAAAAATTAAAGGAAGCTGCAGAATGGGTTAAGCCATATCTAGCTCAATAAATGTTGATATTCGTATACGTATGACGTGCGGGTGTACATTGATCAAATCAATCAGAACTGGGATTTGTATCCCTCTGCGGACGCGCGTAGAAAGAGGATATATCCTTATATTCTTTCTCAACCATTATTGAGTAACTCTATATAAATCCTTTAGCATTGGTTTCATTTCGCATGAGTCGTCAATGCTTTATCAAGGTTACCTAAACCGTTAAAGATGATTCAAGAATCCAAGTCAATATGTCTCAAGGATGACTCCAGCATCCAACACAAAGTTTTTTCCAACCATTCAATTGATTACTGTATCAACATAACCAAGGCACTCTTGTCATCGCTTTGTTGATCACAAGATCAATAAACATACACCCATCTTGTTGATCGACGCATCAATCAACATGTAATTAGCCCTGGGCATTATCCGATCCGATCCGAAATGCCCTGAAATGTTTGATTCGTTCGGATCGGATCATGTTATCGAACTCGATCCGATCCGATTCGATAATTATCGGATCGGATCGGATCGGATTGGTTCGATCCGATTCGAATTCGGATCAGATCGGACCAATCCGATCTGAAATATCCGGAATATGATGATTTCGGATCGGATTGGTCCGATCCGATCCGAATTCGGTAAACATAATCTGGTTTTGAGTCAAAAAAATCGAGCGGATCGGATCGGATCGGATAAAATCCAATCCGAAATAATTCAAATTTTTTTTATTTAATATGTAACGACGTCGTTTTGCATATTAAATAAAAAAAAATTCGAGCAGATCGGATCGGATCGGATTTTATCCGATCCGAAATCCGTTGAACCGGACCAACTCAATTCGATTGGATTTGATAATCGGATCGGATCCGATCCGATCCGATGCCCACCCCTACATGTAATTGATCGACACATCAAAAAATATGTAGCGGCCTCCTTTAGGGGTGTGCAGCAGATTCGAGTAAAACCGAAACCGTAAGGAACCGACCCTCTTTAAGAGGTTCCAGAACTGGAACTGCTTTAATGAGGGTAGGTTATGGTTCTAAAAATATGATACATCTTTTTAGGGTAGGCTCCGGTTCTAGAGTTTTAATAACCGGAACCTACCCGTAGAACCGAAACCGGAACCTATCCTGTTTAATAACTGATATCAGAATCGGTTTGAGAACTGATTTGCTAACCAAATGTGCTGAAACTGAAAGTTGAATATTCGCGAATCTATGAAGCACAACATATTGGAACTGCTGGAATGGCCTAAGGGTTAAATTTGGTAGCATAAGTTATCAGAATAAATCGAATAATTTAGATCTCGTGGCGGGTACTGGTTTTTGGCAACTCTTGGTTCCCATCAATGAAATCAATTAGAACCAATTGCAAGCACTAAAATATAGTGAAATGAATTAGAATGACTAGAACATAAACGTTGAAGAAAATCAATACCATGTTCCGGAAAGGAAAAGCTTTCTTGGCATCAATTCCAATAGCTTTTGGACCAAAATGAACGATTTCAATTGGCTGACCTGCAGCTTGAGCACACAGTTTGGCCATTCCATCTAGAGTCACAGCGCGGTCGCTTACAATGTTGAAGATATTAGACGATGCAGCCTCCAGATTCTCAACAGCTAGAGTAAGTAAATTTGTGATGATGAAAACAGGATACACTGGAACCGAATCGGAACCGAATCGGAAGGTATCTTGTTTAATAGGATAGGTTATGGTTCTCAAATTTAAGAACTGAATTTTTTAAGGTAGGTTCCGGTTCCACCTAAATAAGGTAGGGTATCATATTTTACACACCCTTATGACTCTCCTTGATGACACAACAAGTCATTTCTCGATATCTTGGTTTTGGATTGTTTTCCCAGAACAATCATTGTTCTTAAATTATTCCAAGACCAAAATCAACATATTTGGTCTTAAAGAGTGTAACTGACACTCTCAAGTTCGGTTATGACCACTTGCGATCGTATTTTGCCATTAACATTCTCAAAGTCACCATAGGACCATATTTTCACTCTCTTTGCGCCGCCCTCGGGTGTTTTCTATTATTATTCATGTGTTACCGTTGCACCAAATATAATTCTCATTAACACTCTGTCTTTTTATACAGCTCGTTATATTGCTCACGGCATAACGACCTCTGTGTCTCAATGCCAATATAATAACTATCACTTTCATTATGGGATCTCTCGAGGGATATGATTTAACCTTCACATCCGCTCCCTCACTTTTACTTTAGCACCAAATCTGAGCCTTTTATTCACGTTATCATTCCCATCAGGGGAATTTCCACGTTTCTTTGTTTGCAGCCTTCTCAAGGCATCGTTGGTCAAGGCTTATTTATTATCATACTTGCACAGACAAAGGGCCTCATGCCTTTTTCTCGCCATTGCCTCACATGATGGGAAATGTGTTCTTGGACACCTAACCATGAGTTGGTGACCATATACTAGCCACTTTTAGACCCGGCCACCGATCTGGTTCGGTTCCGAACCGGTCGGTTTCCGATTCCACACTTAAGTTGAACCGGAATCAGAATTGAAACCGAACTGTTCGGTTCCGGTTCCGGCTCCGGTTACATTCGGTTCTTTTTTTAAAATTAAAAATTTGAGATTGAAAAATCAATTTAAAATTATGAATTTGAATTTATATAATAAACTTATATTAAATTACAAATAAAATTTTTGTCTAAAAAAAATTAAAAATAAAATTATTAAATTAAAGAGCTTGAACTTAAATTTTTAAAAACTTAAGTTGCTTACGTATCCTCCAGGGGTGAGGGGAATCAAAGCTCACGTAGTTCCATTACAATTTTAAGATATTTCCCCATTGTAATTTTACAATTCTTTAATTATCAATCATCATTATCAGTGTTTGTTGATCCTTCAGCTCCAGATCCGCTTGCACTTACAGATGCATTGTCGAACAAGTCTTCAAATTCATCGGGGACATCTTCTTATTGCCTCAGATCAGCGCGGGTCCAATCATCCACACATGTTGTTGCTTTTAGAGTGCTTGGATGTAATGAAGACCGTATAACTTCCAATATATTGTCTCACATCTACGGCTTGCTCAACCGCAACGGTGGAAACATGTACTGCCAATATCTCTTTAGTAATAATTGATAATACAAGATATACATTTTGATGTCGGTTCCACCATTCAAGGATTTGAAAATTTTTACTGACTAAACTTTCAGTTGAAAACTCGAAATTTGTAGATAAATAATTATCTAATTTCGGGTTATTAGTCGTGTTATCCCTATGTTTTTTATTTCGTTGTAGTAACCAATGATCACATGCGCTAAGTCTTGTTTTACATTACGGGTTCACTACTACTAGATTGTCCTACTGATTGCAAGTTATATCTTCTAATATAATCATTAAATAACTCTATTAAATCAATTTTTATGTTAGCAATTATTCTTGTAATATCAATTTCATCTAATATTCCTAAATATTCATAGAAAGCTTGTAAAGTACTATTCAAACCTTCTAATTTAAATCTAGGATAAAAAATAGCAACAATAAGATAAAGTAAATGAATGTCTCTAAAATAATGCATTCATTTCCGTTTCATAACATTAATAGTTTCAAACAAAACAATATCATTAGGATCAGGACTTTTAACATGCTCATCAAGAGTACCAACAATATTCAAACTTTCAAGAATAAATAAATGTGATGTAGGATAATAAAATCCGCTAAAAATATAGTAGCATCATTAAAAACTTTTAAAATATCTAAAATTTTATCACAAATTTCCCATTGACTAGGAAAAAGTGTGATATGTTGAACATGTTGAGAAAAAAAATACATAATGCATCTTTATATTGCAAACCTTGACATAAAAAAAAATAAGTTGAATTCCAACGTGCTGGAACATCTCGTGAAAGTTTTATCGATTTAATACTATTTAATTTATAAAACATGGTCCATTCTCTCATAACTTGAGAATATAACCAGATACAATTAAGTGCTTTCTTAATAGGATCAATGAAAGGTGATAATTTTTTCAGACCATCTTGAACACATAAATTAAGGACATGACATGTGCAACGAACATGAAAAAATCGACCTCCTAAATTTGGTTCGCATACTTCTATTAAATCGGTAATTGATGCAGTATTTGCAGATGCATTATCAAATCCAATTGTTAAAATTTTACCTAATAAATCATATTCATCAAAAATTACTTTCATCATTCTATAAATATTTTGTGCAGTATGTTGTTTATTTTAATAAATTGGTGTGTTGAAATAATGAAAAATGATCCATATTTATACATTTTTAGAATATTTTTATGATACCTAAAATGTCCCTAAAATTTACCATTTTATTAATGTTATTAGGGGTAATTTGGGAAATCAATTTTTTTTATTAATTTTTTTTAACGCTACTAGCCGTTGGGCTGGCCCCAACGGTTAGTAGCCGTTGGGGATGGTTGGGACCCTAGGGTAAGAACCCTAACCGAATCGGTTATATTCGGTTCCGGTTCCGGAACCAGAACAGGAACCGGTTGGAATTGGAATCGTTCGGTTCCAACCGGTTCGGAACCGGAACCTTGGCCGGGTCTAGCCACCTTAGCGAAATAGATCACAGCTCTTTTGTTATAATCCATTTGTCTAATATTTAATAAGTTTGTACATAATATAAAATATATACACACACTTGAAGCAAGGTGGGTTGATAATTTTCCTTAGAGCCAAGGGCAAAACAGTCATTATGCACCAATTTTGTTATTTATTTAATGAAAAAGTGGATGTTTGATATACTTTTCAATTTTTAACCAGTGAATAAAATATCAAGATATTTGTATTTTTATAACGTATCAAAATTTGGATATAAGACTAATAATTTTTTTTTTAATATTGTACTAATAAATACACTCCAAAACGACTGCGAATTGGAATATTCTTGCAATGGTTTGGTTTAGTTTATTTGACTATTGTTCTGATAGAGCAATTGGGTAAATATTTGATTGGATTGGATTATTAACATAACAAGGAGCCAAAACTTAATTTAAAGAGTTTGTATTGGAAATTGCTTTGGCAAGTGACGGTGACACTGCAGAGGCACAATAAGTTGACGGATGGCGCTTTACAGAGTTTCTGGGCCCATTATGAAGACTGACTGAAACGACTCAATCAGCCGTGTTCCATAAAACGAAAAATTTAATAAACTCGAAGCAATGTGACCAACACTAAAATGTAACTTTCTTTTGGAGGAAAAAGTAGATATGAT